>APFE030666549.1:13185-28833 GCA_000404065.3 Pinus taeda | reverse complement strand
ATGTCCGAACCTTTGAGACAATCAAGTCTGTCTCATTGGGAAAGATAGAAGATTTGCGCATATTATAAACGGTAAACCTCGGATTAACCATTGTCGAGGAGCTTGAGGTCACTTGTTGGTAAACCTCGGATTGATCATGTTGAGGAGCCTTCAATGGGATTGAGCTTTGTTACTCTACCCTTGCGCGTAGATTGGATCGTAGACTGTTCCCCCAGTTGTATTTGTTACTGCTGGTAACCTTAGTGTCCATAAACTTAAGATTATTTCCTAAGGTGATGGTGAAGGATAGGTCTCACTGTACCTGGAGCAGACATTGACTAGACTCACTTGGACTCTCTGGGGGGTTCTTTTCACTCGAGACGGTTTTGTGAAGAAACTTGTGCCAGTCTGTTTCATTAAGCAGGTTTTCGGGGTAACTATTCCAACCACCCTTTCTGTATTGAATTCTACAATGTTGGATTTCATCACCAACTAGTGTTTTTAGTACGGGAAGTTACTGTTTGTGTGTGGTTTGAACTCTTAGATTTTTTTTAGGCGTGTGATTCAATTGTTTGGTTCTTTAGAGACTCTAGGTGGTTTTATTGAAATTTTCTTTCTTTGCGTGTGAGTAATTAAATATTTAATCGTGGTTGAATTATTGAGACAATCCTGTAGACTTTAGGGGAAACCTCTCGAGTATACACCAAGCTAGCTTGAAGGGCAATGAGCTCTTGTATCACCTAGTGACAATAGAGTTGGGTCACCAGAAGCTGGAGAGTATTCCTTAATTGTTCATCCTGATTATCAAGTTCAAGCAACAGAGTATATTTCTGAACCAATTTCATTTTCCGAAGTTACTGGTAGTATTTCTCCTACCAATGAATTAGCTGAAGAACCTAAAATTTCTGAGCCTGAAACTGAACCTGCTGCTACTCCATCTTCAAGATTCGCTTCTCCAACTTCTAGTGGTCTTGGTTCACCCAGTGTAGGAAGTGTCATTACCCAAAATCTTCCTTCTGGACTCATTTCTATTGAAAAACTTGTTAGTCCGGACGAAGATATAACTCTTCCTGAAAATCAACCAACTTTAGAACTTAGGGACCGTGAATCAATTTTCTACATTCCTTTTAGGAGTGACGCTTGGTACGTATCATTGACAAATTTTTTAGAAAACCCGGGTCCTAGTTTTTCACCACCTTGAATTCCTTTTCATCTTACACCTAGAGGTTATTATCCTCCTTTGAATATGTTGAAACGGTCATCCATGTTTTCCCAAACACCGGAAACATTTTTATATGGTGGTCCTTCTATTCCTTCGGGGTATCAGTCACTCACTGGTACTTTTTCAGGAGTATCTCCTCAACCAATTGAACATGGGATATCAACTGGTAATAACGAAACTCAAGCGTTGAGTGTAGAAGAAATTCTTATGATGTCTGCTACTATTCCAAATCCGCGACCCCAAGGTAGTTAGTTACCGCCTAGAGGGCAACCTCAAGCTAGTCAGTTACCGCCTAGGGGGCAACCCCAATTACCGCCTGGGGGGCAACCTCAAAGTAGTCAGTTACTGCTTGGAGGGCAACCTCAAGGTAGTTAGTTACCACCTGGGGGCAACCTCACGGTACTCAATTACCGCTTGGGGGGCAACCTCAAGGCAATCAGTTACCGCCTGGGTGGCAACGTCAAGGACAGTACATACCTTTGGGACAATACATACCTCAAGGTCAACCCCAGACTCAGTACATACCTCAAGGTCAACCTTAATATCAATATATACCTCAAGGTCAACCCCAGTTTCAGTACGTGCCTCAAGGTTATCAACCTCAAGGTCAGTACCCAACTCAAAGTTTCCGACCACCTTCTGGTCAACCATTTGTACAAAGAGTTGGAAATGTACCATTTAATTATCAGCCCTATGCTCAACCCGGTTATGGCCCCTCATATGCTCAACCTTTTATGGGTCCACCCTGGAATGAACATGGTGTGGGATCCATCTCAAACTCAACAGACTTTGCAACCTAATGTGCAGTTCTCAGCTCAATCTGGACAACCTTTGGTTTCTGGTCCAACCCAGCAACCTGTCCAACCTACTGTTCAAACCTCTGCACCTGGTGTAGTTCATCAACCTAGGCCTAGTTCACCTCGAACTCCGCCTCAATCTGCTACTACAACTACTGCAGCTTCTATTCAATCTACCCCGCCCAGTTCTGGAGTATCAGCAACTCTAGTTTCTGATGTTCCTACATCAGTACAAACTCCTCAAGCCTCTTTACCGCAGTTAGGACCTACAGTTCAGACTTCGGTCCAGATGCCTGTAGGACAGCATGGTCCAAGTACGGTTGTCATAAGTCAACCACAATTCACTTATCAACTGTACCAAGGACAACATCAATTCGGTCTTACTGTACAAAACCTAGCTTATCAGTATCAACCATACCCTACCTATACTTATCAGCAACCTCTACAACCCCAGTTTGGTCCGGTTAATCCTGGTTTCCCAGGAGGTTATAATATTCCAAATGCAAATCCAATTCCAAGTTATCCTGGATATCCTCCTCTTGGGGCTGGTCTTGTTACCCAAGGTTTTCGTGACCCTAACCGTCAGTTACCGTTTATTGCAACTTTGGATTTACCTGATTTGTCACGCCTGATGAACAATCCAATTAACTATCTTCCGTATTGGTCGCTAATGCCAAGTAAGTTTCCCAGTGATATCCTGAAGTTTGAGGGTAAGTCAGGAGAGGATCCTTCAAATCATGTGATGACTTATCACCTCTGGTGTGCATCTAATTCCATTATCGATGATTCAATTCGCTTACGTCTTTTTCAATGCACTCTGATTGGTCTTGCTGCCAAATGGTACATTGAGTTACCATGGGGCTCTTTTTATAATTTTAGTCAGTTGGCCACTTCTTTCTTAACTCATTTTCAGTTGCCTATCAGATATGACAATGGCACAGAATTATTAACTTCATTAAAACAATCAACTTCCACATATATTTCTAATCATATTCATGAATGGCGACATAGACGATGTTTAGTGAAAGTTTTTATTCCGGATCAAATTTTAGCAGAATAGTTCGTTAAATCATTATTACCTAAAATCATCGAAGATGTGGATAAGGCTGGAGTTGTTACTGAAGAGCAAGTAATTGCTCAGGCTCAGTACCTTGACCTCGTTTATATGCAGTCAGGTACTTTACATGAAAAATCCCCGACCTTCCGAAACACAATCAAATAGTTGTAGCTCTTTCAGGGTTTCATGCCGTTGATGGTATGATTGGTTCAGTTAGTACCAAAAGCAAGAAGAAATCTTCAAAGAATTCTTCTCCTATTATAACTTTACTAGATTCCCCGACAAGAGACTCTTCTGCTGAAATTCCTGCCGATATCCATGTCGTAGAATCATCTACAGCCAAATCAAAATCCGGTGGTAAAAAGAAGGGGAAGAAGAAATAAACAAAATTCAAAAGAGAAATCAGATAAAAATGAATATACTGATGAGAAATGTAAACCTCTCTATCCTTATCTCATTTGTGACGAGGAGCATTTTACAGGAGACTGCCCACATCGAGTAGAGGTTTCTAAAATCATTAAAGATTCTCAAACACCTGCTGTCTTGAAGGATCCTTTTCCTAGCCAAGATAGTAAGATGATCGGTTCTTCCTCAAATGACTTAGAAGAACCCATTATGATGATGTCTCATGTCATGATTGTGATGCGATCGCAAGATTATGGTAGTAAAAATCCTGTTGGTGGTAAGGAAGCAGAATATTCTCATTCAAACCCATCAACTTCAACTCCTTCTGGTTCTGATTTGCTACAGATCGAGAAACCTAACCCTAATTTAGTAATCAAACTGCCTGCTAAAGGTATACTTCGAAAGTCAGCTTTCAATCCACATGCGAGAGCTTCCCAGAATTATAACATTGTTGAAGACTTAGCTATTTCCCCTTCAGCAATGTCGGCTTTGGAGGTGTTGCAATCATGCCCAACACAACATAAATTGTTATTGTTGGCTATAGGAGCTGTTGATATTCAGGATTCAAACCTAATAATCTTCGATTTAGAGAATAGTACACCTTGCCTACCTCATCAAATGGCTTTCCAGATTCCAGTGTTAGTAAAAAACAGACCTTGCTTTCGGACTGTGATTGATGAGGGAGCTTCTACGTGTATTACGTCGATCCAGTGTTGGAAATCGCTTGGTTCTCCGACACTTAATCAGTCCCTAACGATTCTAAAGGCTTTTGATGGCCGAGGGTTCCATTCTTTTGGCATTTTGCAAGATTTACCTATAGGGGTTGAAGGCAAAACTGTAAATCTAGATGTGGAAGTGGTTGATGCCCCTCTAGATTACAACCTTCTCTTGGGTTGCAGCTGGTCTTACGCTATGACTGCTTTTGTTTCATCAGTCTTTCAACTTATAAAGTTTCATCATAATGGAAAGATCGTTACAATAGACCAACTGACTTATTTTTCATCCGACCCAGCCTCTTCAGATAGTATTCAACATGTTGGTAAAACAACTATCCCTTACAAGGATGTTGGGGTAGGTTTGATTAAAGATTCCGGTTTACTAGGAACTTTTTCTTTCCCCCCTCCTAACTTATCGCCTTCTATTGCAACTATTCATATGATTTCATCGAACACTATCACTTTCGATGATCCTTGGATTGTACCTTCCGATTATGAGGTGGATTCATTTGGTAGTGCGATGCCTTTGAGTCCCTTTGAAATTGTATATCAGGTTGTATAGTCATTTTCTGACTCTTTCTCAACCGAAACTGATCCAATGAATGTGGTCCATGGGGAATCACTTTCAATATCAACCTCAGCTTCAACAACATTTTCTGATCCTGTTCATATTGATGAGCAGATTCATGAACTTTTGTCTGTTGATGATTTACCATGGGAAGATCTTCATCATCGATCTTCATTTTTACCTGAGCTTGATCATTTTGAAAATGATTTTTCATTTATTTTTATTGCTGAATATGTCAAAGAACCACAAAATCCATTGCAACATCCTGATTTTGAGTTAAATTTGGGAAATATTTCTCGGACGGTTCTTATTGACATTTCAGTTAAACTCGGAATTGTTGAAAACATTCATATAGGTGCTTCTTGTACGGACGATGAAATCCAAACTTATAAAGCCCTATTTCAAGAATTCCATGACGTGTTTTCCTGGTCATATGAAGAAATGCCAGGAATCGATCCATCAATTGTTGTCCATGAAATTAAAACTTAATCGGATGCTAAACCTGTCCGGCAACGTTTGTGTTAGATACATCCGCGAAAAGCTGCTATTATTAAAGCTGAAGTTGAGAAATTACTTCGAGCAGGTTTCATTTATCCAATTCCCTTAACGGATTGGGTATCGAATATTGTTCCTGTTAACAAAAAGCAAGGAACGATAAGAATATGTATCGATTATAGGGATATTAATCGAGCTTGTCCTAAATACAATTATCCAACTCCCTATATCGATCAAATTATTGATGATTGTGCCCGCAGTGAAATGTTCTCCTTTATGGATGGTTTTTCTAGTTACAACCAAATCAACATACTCCCTGCTGATCAACCAAAAATGGCTTTCATTTGTCCATGGGGGACATTTGCTTATTGAAAATTACCTTTTGGATTGAAGAACACTTGAGCAAATTTTCAAAGGGCTATGGCTTACGCATTTCATGACATCAAGCACATTGTGCAGCCTTATCTCGATGATTTACCTGCCCATTCATTACGTAGAGCCGATCATCTCACTCATTTACGAGTAATCTTTATGAGATGTAGGCATTATCGAATTAGGCTGAATCCACACAAATGTGTATTTTGTATAGAAACGGGTCGTTTATTGGGATTTGTCGTTTCATTCCTAACTACGTCGAGATAACGAAAGGTTTTACCAGCTTGTTGAAACAGAATACTCCATTATTTTGGGATGAGATAGCTGACATGTCTTTTGATGCACTTAAACACGCGTTGACCCATGCACCGTTATTGCATCCTCCCAGCTACAACCAGGATTTCTTTTTGTACCTCGCCGCTTCTCATTCCACCATTGGGATGGTTTTAGTTCAGGAAGATGAATTCAATAGTGAACATGTGATTTACTATCTTAGTCAAACTCTGAATCCGACTGAGCTTAAATATTCGCATGTGGAGAAATTGGCCTTGGCAGTCGTTCAAGTTGTCCAAAGATTTCGTCACTACATCTTATTACACAAAACCACGGTAATTTCTGACTGTAACCCTATGATATATATCTTGACCAAACAATTACTAGGGGGAAAATATTCCAAATGGATAGTTATCCTATAGGAATTTGACTTGGAATTTGAAAAATCCAATGCAAAGAAATCTTTGGTTTTTGTGGAACTGATGTGTGATTTCTCGCGTACTGATACTGAAACTGTGGCGGAAGAGCCCATTGCGGATGAATCCTTGTTTCTTATCAATACTCTTGATCCATGGTATGAAGATATCATTGTTTATCTCCAAACCTAATTTTTTCGGCCATCTCACGATCTCAGCGACGGAAAATATGTTTCCAATCCCAACAATACCATATTATTGGTGATACACTCTATCGTTGTGGGGCAGATTCTATTTTTTGATGTTGTCTAACTCATGAAGAAGCTGAAAAGGTTCTAAATCACTGTCACTTTGGAGCATGTGGCAGTCATATGTTCGGGTATGCCACATCCCAAAAGATATTGTGCGCTGGTTATTTTTGGCCATTCTTATTCAAAGACTGTATCTATGCAGTCTGGAAATGCCACAATTGTCAAATTTTTGTTCGTAAGATGTGTGCTCCACCCGCTCCTCTCCACCCTATAATTGTCGTCGGTCCTTTTGCAAAGTGGGGTATCAACTTTATTACATGTAACCCTCACTCTGCTGGGGGGCATGCGTATATCATCCTTGCGGTAGATTATTTTCTAAGTGGGCCGAGGCGATGCCTACATCTTCGGAAGCCGGCAAAATTGCTGCAATTTTCATTTTCAATCATATAATTGCTAGATTCAGTGTTCCTCAAGCTATTATTACTAATCATGGAAGTCATTTTCGAAACATCATGATGACTGAACTGACAGATCAACTTGGCCTGCATCACGATAGTTCTACTCCATATTACCCATAGGCTAATGGTTTGGTTGAAGCTATCAATAGAGTTCTAGTCACTATGATCCAACGAATCATTGGTATTCATAGGTCGAATTGGATTAACATGTTATTTTCAGCACTTTGGGCATATTGAACCTCAGTAAAAACATCAACTGGTTTCACTCCTTTTCAACTGGTCTATGGTTTGGAAGCAGTGTTACCCATTGAATGTGAAATTCCGTCATTGCAAATAGCCATAGAATTACTCCTAGCCACTTCCGAAGAGCAGAAACGTTTGTTGTACTTAGCTCAGCTAGATCAGAATCGACGCAATGCTGCATTAGCAATCGAGACTCATGCAAAACGAATAAAAGCTCAGTATGATCGAAATGTTACACCTCGTAATTTTTAAGAAGGAGACCTAGTCTTACTATACGATCAAGCAAATGATAAGCTAGGGGCTGGAAAATGTGTACCTATGTGGCATGGTCCTTATATTGTTAAGCGAAAGCTGGCAAAAGGGGCCTATGAATTGGTAGATTTTGACAGTGTCTCTTTGGGTAAACCTAAGAATGGGCTTTATATGAAGAGATATTATGTTTAATTTTTGGTGTGGAGATTTTTGTTAGATTAGTTTCTTTCTAGTTGGTGTGTTTTAGATTAGAAATGTGTGCCTAGTTTAGAGAGTGCTTTTATCATTATTCCTGCTTATCTTGATTTTACTCTTGATATTGCATATGTTGACGTCTCTTCAAACATACATTGGTTTTGCTGATGGTGCTTGTCATAATACACGGAACATTTCTTCCCAAGCTTGGGTTATCTATTCACCCTCTGATGAGTTAGTATCTATGCATGGGGTAAGCCTCGGTCAAACAACGAATAACATTGCAGAGTATAGTGCAGTGATTGAGTTATTATCTGAATCCATCTCATTTGGGATTCGGAGTTTGATTGTTAGGTTAGATTTTGAACTCATTGTATTACAGCTTAACAGGGTTTATGCCATTAGAAATCTAGTGTTATTAAGATTATTTTTGAGGGTTCATCTCTTGGAACGTGAATTTGACTACATTGAATATCAGCATATTCCAAGATATTTAAATACATTAGCAGATGCCGCTGCTTCTCGAATGTTAAATAGACATTTACAATAATCAAAACAGTAAATTTAAAAACATTCCATAAACATGTTGCACAAGATAACCAGTGATAGTAACATATCATAGCATAGAAGTGTGTCAAATATACATCGTCTTCGATCATAGGTTGAAAAACACCTTATGATCGGCAACAATGATAATACAAAAAGACTAAAATGTCATGTGAGTCTACAAAAGCGATCTTCCTATCCCTGGTGATGATCACGATAAGAAACCACTGCTCGGTCCACCCTACAAAAGAACCTCCTCAAAGGTCCTGGTACCCTAATCACATATCGCTATAACCTAAGTGGAATATCATCTATGCCAGTCTCTAGAATATCTGCTGTCAAATGCTCTAGATGATTCTCCAATTTGGTGAGGGTCTCTATAGATTGGTCCTGTGGGGCCGATACTACTGCAGTTGGGTGTCTCCTCTCATAAGGCTGGAGAGCGGCTCGTCGTCGTGGACCCACATCTGCATTTGAAACTTTTTATTATCAGTTTTGGACAATTCAAACAAAAATTATTAGTTAAAACTTAGAAAGTGTTGAGAATGATTTGACCTGAATCATCCCACTGCTCTCCTGGTGGAAGAATCATGTTTGGGTCACCACGATAATCCATCCCAGCATATGGAAAAATCCTAAATCACAAAAAGTTGGTTCCTCAACCAATGAAAATACTCAGGCGGAAATCGAGCAACCTCTGAACCCTCCTGAAGATGACGGGCCATCACTGCAACCCAACGCATTATCCTAGGCTCTCGAGGAAGTCCAGCCTCAACAGAAAGCTGCTATGGGACCAACATAGGGACCCTCTCTAGACCAAAGCTCATGACTAGGAAACCATATTCAAAGTTTTTTAGTTGTCCGTTCTTTGCTCTAGTTAGTTGGCGTTTTACATTTGCCAATACAGCTTCGCACCAGTTGAAGATGGTACCTCGATAACAGTCTACTGCCATTCGCATCTGGGATCCGGTAGCTACATGCAATTCTACACTCGCGCATGGTCTGGTGATAGTGAACGCGATAACCTTAAGTTCAAGACGGGAGATAGTTTTAATATCGATCCGTTTGTCCTCTGTCTGATCATTACAAAACTCCAATCGGAGACTAGCGACAGACTGGCCTAATCCCGAAAAGAGATAATCATTCACCTCTCTTGGGCAAACCAGTAAAAGAATATATGTCCTCTAGCTCAATTTCGATCCGATGGCCACCAGTCATAAAACACTGGTCCTGTATGTTCCACTTGTCTACCAGCCATTGCAAGAAGTCTACTTGGGCCCTCATGCCGGGTATAGCCCATAATTTAAACAGTCTGCATGCTCTCAATGCATCCAATGTGGGTTGATGTGATTTATTGCGGCAAGGTCCACATCCTCATGCTTTCGTTCCCGCCAAATAAGCATTTTTTATGTCCTACATTGCAAAAAAGACATATTAGAACAATTTAGTTCAAATTTTTTTGAGCGGAAATGGAGAAATTTGAAATTTTAAAACCTACCTCATGGGGTCCGTACCCGCTGGTTATGGACAGTGCTTAGGTCCGCACTTGTCATAAGCAATAGGTGTGGACCCACGACTTTTTCCTTTGTAAAAAAAAGTCGGGGTCCACAGGGGCCGCATGTTGCACCAGCAGACCCCCGCGAGCGTTTTTCTAAATCAAATTTTCCTTAAAAAATCAATTTTAAAGCCCTAAAACGAAATGTAAATGGTTGAAATGCAAGATAATGATGATGTGGATTACTTGGAGCTGACGGTTTTCGATTCCAACGAACAGATTTTCCGCAATCTTCACAGGAAGTTTCTTACCCAAAAGTTCTCACTTCTCTCTCTGAAGTCAAACGGTAAAAATGAATTTACAAAAGCCCTTTTTATAAGCTTTTTTGAATAAATGAATTTTTAATTTATTTATTTTCCACTTTAAAAAGACAACTTTTTGATGCATTTTTATTTATCTTAAACAGGTATGAGTAATTGTAGAATTGAGGCTTCTGTGATCCATCATAGTTGTAAGAAGAGCTTCGGCGTAAATCACATGAGAAAGACTTTTGTCGACGTGTTTCGAACCAACTAGTGTGGTTCATCGTCAGGACCCTAATAATGAGTGGTTCGTTTTCAAAACAGGTATGAGTAATGTTTTGAGTTTTTGTGCAGAATATTGGATTTTTTAGGGAAAATTGATCATTTTCAACAAAGAGCATACTTTTTCACTTTTTCGGACTCTTCCAATTGGAGTCTTCTTTAAGCTCTTTTCTAACTCGTAAAATATGAAAAGATTGTTGAGTTTTTCCCTTTTTAACTCGTTAAACAAAATTAAAAAGGCAGTCCACTTACAACTCTTTTCTGACCATATAAACATAAAAAGATCCCCTGACTTTTGTCGTTTCAAGTTCGATATTGGTTATAAAACAACATGTCTTCGAATGCTTTTTTACTTTTTCAGATCAGAGCCACTAATTATGAAAAGTACTCCTTGATCGTAATGGTCAAGTGGTTCTCTCAAATATTATTTTATATTTTTTCGGGCTTGGGGGACACAAATTTACGAAAAAGGACACCCATGGAGTTTCCTTAAGTTTTTATTCTTACTCCCTAAAATTGAAAATCATCGAGTTTTATCTATACTGGACTCGTTAAAATTTAACACTAAAGGACCTATTCAATTTTAAAACAGGAACGAACCACTCATTCTTAGGGTTCGAATTTTAAACTAAGTTGGACTCATCCAAAGGATTAGCTTATAACCAAGCAAATGTTATCCTCCTCAAGCTTGTCAAAAATAAAGAGGTACTTGCCAAAAATGGTGGGGGAAAAGAGAGAAAAATGAAACTGTTTGTTATACTTTGTGTTTTAGAAAAGCAGTTAACCACTCTTAAACATGACACTTTTTGTTCACCTGGGTTGGGAAATCCTTTGCCTAACAGTTAATCAAACCATATTGAAAGTCTTCAGCCGGTTTCTAGGTATTAGCTTTGGGTCAATTGTCACCAAACCATCTACAGTGTCGTTATGTGTTCAAGAGGTCAGTTCAAATAAACCATTCACCTACAAAATATCTGTCATCCATTTTGACCATCCCTGAGTTAGTCCTTGCCAAATATATTTCTTCAAAATTTGATTTATGATTTCGTGTTGTGGGCTTGCCTACGATAGACCGCTTTCTATCGACTTCAGCTCATTATCTAGAAAGATGATTTAGAAATCATCAGTACCTTGGAATCAGCATGCCCTAATAGTAGGTTTCTTGCCTTCGACGACAGGTTGCATCATTGATCTTCGATCAAAGGATTCTATGACATGTTCGACATCAGCTCATCTATTCACATTTCATGGATTGTACTGAGTACTTTGAGAGCTATTGAAATTACTGGTGGTTTCTCTCACACTTGTTAACAATTCACATCATTGAATGGTAATCAAGTGGTTTCTACCTTGTTCGACTTCGGCACATTCATTCACATGGATAGAATCGTACTAGTTCAGGAAGCAGAAATCAAGACCCTGGATCTAGTTTCCACCATCCAGGCTGCGAGGAATTTTGTTATTCATTATATAGTGGACTATTCATAAACAGATGGCTGTGCCCATACTATGTCTAGATATGTCTATACTCGTGATGTATTACAAAATCATTCCTGTATCAGAGCAGTTTAGTTAGTTTTCTAGTCAGTTTTGATCTGAGTATGGGAATGCCTACCTCAGCAATGATATGTTCACATATATATATTTTGCATTGAATGTTTTTACAGGTTCCCACTGGGGTGTCCACAGGATGATCGTTGAAATGATAAAGTACTTCACTCTTCTTAGATGACAAATTCTATCTTCATCTATTACAGACTTCGCACTTTAGGGGGCAATCTGTTGCACAAAAATTGTCACCTTGACATTCTGCAATATGTGTGAGTCCATTATCACTCATACTTCCCTCTTTTGCAATTCTTAAGCCTCAGTGCTTCATATCAAGCCTTGAAAATAAGAGAAAGCCCCCAAAAGTCTATAAAACTCTGGTTCCACACTTTCTCTTAGCATTACTTGTAGTCCCACACCTAAAGGTCATGTCGCCTGCGCACCTGACCGCTCTGTCTCTGTGTTATGGGTGCGGACCCCTGTAAAAGTAAAAAAGGCGCAAGTATATTCTTAAAAACTCACTTTGAGTCATTTCTAGAAGCTTCTGGAAGGAATCTTGAGGTGGCAAGTTTGTTCCTTTAAGGTTCATGCATCCCATACCTTAAGGAGCTAACCCCTTGATGTGAGGAGCTTATCCCTTTGAAGGAGGACTCTATCCCTTCATAGGTGGACCTGTAACCTCCTTCCTTTGCACTATAAAATGAAGCATTGGACTGGTTACTTGAGAGGTTGAAACCTCAATATTTTTGAGGTGAAACACTGCTGGAACTTAGTCTTCCTAATCAAGCTTTTGTGAGGAGAGATTACATACCTCTTTGATCTCATTTAGAAGAGTGTGAGGCTTGTCAAAGTAGAGGAGATTCCTGTTTCGAGCCCTGGAAAGAGCTTGTACAACATCAAGGCACCAAAGGTTGTAAGGTTCTTCTATTTCAAAGTTAATACAAATAAGTTTATTTTTCTCAATAAGCTGTGCTTTATGGTTTATTTTATGGATTCCTTGATCACCATAATGAACATGATTTATTATATTAGCTATGCAGGTGTTATTTGATGTGTGCTTGTTTGTGATCACAGGTTCTCAAAAGGAAACTCTTTCGGACGGTTGAAGGATGGCTGCTACAAACTAGCGTTCGACTTAAGGTAGGGTCTAAACACCTCTATAGTTTTTATTAATGAATCAAAATATGTTTAGAGAAAGGTAGATTTGCTTGTCCTGCTTGTTGCTAGATATCTTTTGATACTAGGGAGATCGACCTTATCTGCAAGATCGATTTATCCGGCCAGCAGGAATGTCTCTTTTACAATTTTTTTTTTTCAAAAACCAACTAAAATATATGTATCAATAAGATAAATATAGGAAAATCTTATTTAAAAAAATAATATAAATAATTGTAATTATAAGATAATATTAGATATAATAACCATTTTTAATAGTATAGTGAACTTTTCCCAAATTGATTTTTTTTCATCAATTTTTGTTTTCATATAAAATCGAGTTCGAATTAGAACTCGAACTTGGGAGCTATGCTTTAAACTAAAAATTTCCCCTAAATGTGCAAATATACACAAAAGGAATAAAATATTTGGAAAGATCATCTAGTCACAAATAGAGCCCACTCATAAGGCTTGTCTAAATTTTTATTTACCATCAAATATATTTAAAAAAAAAAAAACAAAAAACAATCTTTAGAACTTCAAATTTCATAGGAGTGACCAACATTTAAAACTTTGATTCAATTCAAAGGCTCTCAAAATACATGCCAAAAGGGATGAGAATCCATGACCTGGAAATTTCATTAGGGATCCAAGACAATGATGACGCTGAGAATTTAACTAGGTGAGAAAATCTTCCTACAGACTTTGCATGATAGGGCCATTATATCCAACCTCTTTGCCCGAAATAGAAACCTTGACTCGGGCTCATTGAAATTAGAATATTCATTACTCATAAATAGAGGTTAGAACTTAAAACCATAAATTGAAATTTTCTTATTGAATTATTTGATGTCATGAAATCAAAATGTATGGCATGCATTCTACCGATACTATAGATGGAAATGCCAATGACAAATATAAAATATGGTAGATACTAGAACCATAGATGAAAAATCTCAAAATTCATTTGTCGTCCTCCTCAATGTCAAAATCATCAAGATCACCACCATTTCTATTTCTCTCTACTCCATCCTCCTCCCTCTCTACATCTTATCCAACACCACTCCAATACTTACATCTAGTGGTGTCGAGGATGACCCCTCAAGACTATCACCATCATTAAAAGTCACTGATTGTAGCATTGGTTCATTAAGATCCAAGTTGGCTAATTCCAACTCAATGTCATTGTAGAAACCCATATTGTTAGGAAATAAATCTTTACCTTTGACTAACCACTTGCATTGGTATCCTTAGGCTGCCTCTTTCTGCATTGAATTGGCATGGATTTCTGTATGCCCAAGCCCATACCCACCTCTTTTTGCGTTGAATAGGCATATAAGGAAGTAAAAAATTTCCATGTTAATTGTTGTAGTAGTTGCACAAACGACAACCCAAGGATCTTTCTCAGAGAAGGCCATAACAACGAGTTCAAATATTGTTTTTGTTTTGAGGGGCATGCTAGATACATTTGTGTATTTTCAACTCAGTAAAAATGAGGATGCATTGAAACCAATTTCTTGAAACCATTTTTGGAGCTAGCTTGTTTCAACAATATATGGGTTTATGAGAAGGAAAGTGGTGGGGATAGTTCCAATCATGTGCGTCCATTGAACTCGACAATACGACCCCTTTGATTGCAGGGACCTTAGGGGTTCCTAAGGTGTGAAGGTCAAAAAGTTTGTTCCCTTCAACATGGCATTGCGTACCCTCTAATGTGACATCAATCTTACAAGTTGACATGTCATCAAAGGAAAAAGTTTCTTTCCACATTACTCCCACTCCTCCCATAAGCATTCCTTTCCACCTATCAATGCAATTGCTAATTTTAATCTTGGTCCGCTTCCCATACTCACCCTCACTATGACACTTGTTTTTCCACATTACTCCCACTCCTCCCATAAGCATTCCTTTCCACCTATCAATGCAATTGCTAATTTAATCTTGGTCCGCTTCCCATACTCACCCTCACTATGACACTTGTTTTCGTCTTCGTCAGGGCTTGTATTCAATTTCTGTACATATGAAAAGAAATCACATACTTTCCCCCCTTCATTTTCTAAAGCAATTGTCTATAATGAGACTTTTTGAAAGCCTTTCCGGTGGGTTTTTCCTGTCAAAATCCGGCAGCAATTTATTGGAATCGCAAGTTTGATAGCTAGTTTCTGCACAATCAAAGGGTTCCAGGGGTTTTTCAGGGTGCTGAATCCAGATATGCAGTTAAAAAACCATTTTAACTGCTAAAAATCAAGATTTAACCTCAATTTCTTCTACCAGATTCCGTCACTGGAATCTCCAAAAAGTCACATTATAGACAACTCCTTTTCTAAATGGTGTCCACCACCCTATTTGATGATGGTGGGTATCTAAGTCTTACACATATCAAATTCATGGTGTGGGCGACTAGACTCGCTCGTATGAATAGAGCTGTAGAATGTAATTTTCTTAAAAAATTTTATTTTATTTTGTTAAACCATTTTCTATAATTAATTGGTTATGTTGATAAGTTTTTTTAATTTAATTTTTATAAATTAATAGGAAAGAAAAACCCGTGGTTTGTTGTTGTTTCTCTCAGACTAGTCTTTTTCCGTATACTCCTCTCCTTTTGTTAATGAAAATCA
>APFE030666549.1:0-12219 GCA_000404065.3 Pinus taeda | reverse complement strand
GAATCTCCAAAAAGTCGCATTATAGACCAGTCCTTTTAGAATTATAAATAAAGATATTAAGATATTTTTATCGTATATCAGTCAACATTATTAATATGATATAATTATGTTATTTATTATTTCATTTAAATCTGGATAACATGGAGTGCGTGTCCTTGCCTCATTGACGGAAAAAATTATGCTTGACTTTCTCTTTCCGATCGTCTGATTGTTTCCATGGGATGAGTAAGCTATTGGCCGTGTACCGGAATGAATGTGGTTTTTGAATATTAGTATGTTGGGAATTATTTTCAAAAGCGTGGGAAGGACTTTCTCCTCTCTCGCTCGCGCATGCTGTTTGAACTTTGAATAGCATGGCGAGCCTTCTGAGAGAGATTGTGTGGTCGACTTTCTCCCACATTGTTGATATCACTGTGTGTTGATGGTATCCAGAGTGTATATATAAATATGGCGAGTTCAGAATATACATAACAACACAGAAAAAAAAGAGATGGCTTCTTGGAAAAGAAATTGTGCCTCTCCTGTTTTTCGCCTTACTCTCATAGCCTTCTTCTCCCTTGTAATACCAGTTTTGCCTACCACTTTTGTCTTCGACGGATTCAATGGAACCAACTTGATTTTGGAGGGGGGTGCTTCACTTATCCCCTCTCTATCTGTGTTACAACTCACTAATGACACGCATTGGGTGCTCGGCCGGGCGCTCTATTCAACTCCCGTGCAGATGAAACGCAACGATACGCTTTCCTCCTTCAGCACTACTTTCGTTTTCTGCATGGTTCATCCCCCCTCTGATTTTGGCGGACACGGATTGACCTTCATCGTCACGCCCCGCGCAACTGTTAGTGGGGGTATTGCATCGGAGTATCTGGGGTTGCTCAACATTACTAGCAACGGGCAATCATACAATCACTTGCTCGCAGTGGAGTTCGATACGAACCAAGGTGTGGAAATGGCTGACCCCAGCAGCAACCACGTGGGCGTGGACATTAACAGCCTCATCTCAGTGAAGACCGAGGCTGCCGGCTATTGGAATGGGCAGGAATTCCATGCAATCAGCCTCAAGAACGGACGCAACATACAGGCTTGGATCGATTACGACCATTTGCAAAGCCAGATCAACGTTACCATAACGTTGGCCGGCATGCCCAGACCGCAGAGGCCCCTCATATCTCGGAAAATCGATCTCCAGACAGTTCTGGAAGAGAAGATGTTCGTTGGCTTTTCAGCAGCTACGGGGAATTTCATTGAAGACCATTTTATTCTCGCATGGAGCTTCAGCACACAAGACACAGCGCACCCCCTCGATATCTCGCGTCTCCCTTCGTTTGCTAAAATGTATTGGAAGCGTCCCAGTCGGGGATGGATAGCCGGCGTTACAGTGGCCATTCTGGTTCTCTTCTCGGGGATAGTCGCAGCCGTGCTTTTCATAAAATTCAAGAACAGAGAAATAATAGAAGAATGGGAGCGTGAGTTCTGGCCCCATAGATTCTGCTACAAGGACCTCAACATAGCCACAAACGGATTCCGGGATGAAAACATTTTGGGCGCGGGGGGCTTCGGCAGAGTTTACAAGGGCGTTCTCCAGGGCAGCGGCCTGGAAGTGGCGGTGAAATCTATAACTAAGGAGTTAAACGAGGGAATGAAGGGTTTCGTGGCGGAGATCTCGACGATGGGGCGCATGCAGCATAGGAACCTGGTTCCTCTCCGCGGGTGGTGCAGGATGCAGAAGCAGCTATTCATCGTTTACGACTACATGCCTAACTGCAGCCTCGATAAACTCATCTTCGGGAACCCGACCACCATCTTGCCATGGCCTAGGCGATACGCGATCTTGAAGGGCGTTGCGGCGGGCTTGGCATATCTGCACGAGGGGTGGGAGAAGAGGGTCATCCACAGAGACATCAAGTCGAGTAACGTGCTGTTGGATTCGGAGTTCAACGGGAGGCTGGGGGACTTCGGGCTCGCCCGGCTGTATGAACACAGTGAGAACCCTGGAACAACTCAGTTGGTGGGAACGGTGGGGTACATAGCGCCTGAGCTCACAAAGACGGCAAAGGCCACGCCGAGCTCGGATATGTTCGGCTTTGGTGTTCTTTTGTTGGAAGTGGCGTGCGGGAGGAAAGCCCTGGACCTATCCATGGGAGCTGAACGACTGTTTTTGGTGGACTGGGTGTGGGAGCTATACGCCCATGGGAGTCTACTCGAAGTGGCAGATCCGAAGCTGGGAGATGATTACGATGAGACTGAAATGGAGAAGGTGTTGAAACTGGGATTATTGTGCTCCAATACGGAACCGAATTTAAGGCCGGGGATACGGCAGGTGTGTCAAATACTGGAAGGTGAAACTGCTCTCCCTGAGGTCCATATAGATTTGTTTCGCGTTAATGGCTGTGCTGCTGGGGCGTTGTTTAACCATTATACGTTCTCCGAGGAGGAGAGGAGGCTGAGGATATTGCAGGTGTGTCAAATACTGGAAGGTGAAGCTCCTATGCCTGACGTCCATATGGATTCGTTTAGCGTTAATGGCTTTGCTGGCACTCCTGATCCGGAGGACAGGATTCTTCAAGAAATTCAGAGCGGAAACCAATCAAACAGATGGCTCAATTCAACCTCTTTAGCGATCCACGGTGATAACGGTATGGAGTAAGTACAAAAAATATGGAGAAAGCTTTGTCAATATGCCATTGGAATACAATAGGTTTTTGTCAGTGACGAGACGAAAATGTTGTTGGAATACAAAAGGTTTTCCGTGACAAGGAGAAAATGTTGTTTGTTGAATATGTATTTTTTTCCTTACATGGAAATAAAAAATATTATTATAATTTTTACACCTATTTTTAGTGTATACAAATTATATGGAATATAATTATTGATAAATTTAGTAATGTTTGCAATGCGATATAAGATAGCAAATATTTAGTGTATACAAATTATATGGAATATAATTATTGATAAATTTAGTAATGTTTGCAATGCGATATAAGATAGCAAATATTAAAGGGTTATAATTAAACAATGTTTCTAATGCGATAGAAATTAGTAACTAGCATTTGCACTTAATGTTGCAAAGGAAACCCGGTAAGGCATAGTGTGTGGAAGAATATTGAAATGTGAATGAGTTTTTATGGGTTTTTTTGAAAGCAAGAGTCGACGTATTTGAGTTTTAATTTGAAGAAGCCATGTCGAAAAGCATATTTGGGGGTGAAAGTGGCTACGAAATGGAATGCAAGTACTCTTAAATGTCCATTGAACTTGTTTAAACACCTTCACATCTGGATTGAAATTGTGTAGTTGAAGGTGAAAGTAAAGGAATGAATTCACGTGAAACCGCGAACAAAAACTGGGTATCCATATGACAATAATCAATGTAACATATAATTAAATTTGTAATAGAATGTAATATAGAATTATATTAAATTTGTAATACAATGAATTGATTGCTTTGTCATTGTGCTTCTTTCTCCCGGGATTCTCTAACCAGGCAAGCAATGACGAGAAATTTCCCTTACCAGGTTCAGATGGCATTCTTGTTATTAGCTTTGATGGTCACCCAAATCATTTTGGAGAAAACAAACATGAGCATGAAGGCGAGCGGGAAAACCACAAATGGATATGGCACCCCTTGCTTCCCTGAAGGAATTCTTACATTTAACAGCTGCATCACCTCCCACACAGTCACCATCCACCCCATCAATTCCATTACCAGTCCCCCAAAATTCAAAATCTCTCTAATAAATCTGTTCCATTTCCAATTATACTGCAAGAACCCAAAACCCAGACGGAGCAACAATACCGACGCCACAACGAAGCTCCCATATGACCAGGCTCCAGGCCAAAAGGCCCCTCCTGGTACAAGGGGCTCCCTCCTGCAAATACAGGACGTGCAAATCCCAAAGAGGGACGAAGACATAAAGGCATCCAGGCCTGTAAAATAAGGCATCGCCACAGAGTCCACATAAAGACTAGCGTGCACGATCCCGGAAGCCATGGAAACCTCAAAAATCAGGGCGTTCACTGGATTTTTAACAAGGATTCGCCCTGCAAAAAGCTCCTTGTAAGGCCCCAAGTTCCCCAGAGCTGAGATATGCAGAAGCTGGAGCCAGGCGGGAGCGATGTAGGATAGAGGGAATAGAGAATCGATCCTGTGACCTTTGGCCAGGGGAAGAAGAGTCAGGGAAAGGATCAGGGGGGCGGATGGCAGCCAGTATCTGGCATTGCTCTTGTTGAAGACCCGACCGAAGAGGCTGCCTTTGGGCTCCCATAAAGCCCCTGCACTTTTTTCACCATGCTCCGCTCGGGCCTGCAAAAGCAGATTCCGCTTGGTTCTTAAATCCCCTTGCCTCACCTCATTATTTATTTCTTCTCTACCGTCGGTCCCCAACAGGCCGTAATTATGTGTCTTCAACCCAACCTGACCTGGGCGCATAGATGTAAAGTGGAAGGTGAAATGTTTTTTAATGTTTTAAAATATTTTTTATTAAATCAGACGGCTGATTTTTGTTCAATCGTCTAACAAAAGATTTAACGGCTACGATTACGACAGAAAAGGATTTGGGGAGTTCATTTCAGAGGGAAACGCCTTACGGCGTAATTAAATTTATTTTTACGCCAATCGGGTTTTTACTTCATTACCAAGCAAATTCTGAGAACCAATTTAAACATGCCTTTAAATGTGAACTTAATATCAATGGCAACTATCAATCATTTATGGAATGGAAAAATATTCCAAAATGCTTAAGCACTTGTATGATTGAGTTATATGTGAGCGTAAACAATCAAATGCAACTTGTGGAAGAGATCATTCAAATTTCGAGGTCACAAACAATGTTGTACTGTTTTCAGTTTAGGTTTTTCAGAATTGGATGTAAAATTTTGTTATAGTGAAAAGCATTCTTTTTCTAGTGGGCTCGGGCATTAGCAACCAAGCTTTCTTTCAATTTTTACCAGACCACAAGTGATCACCAACAAATCCTAACCATAGAGAAACCACGAAAAATAGATGCAGTGCATATGACTATGTTATATCGGCTACATGTTGTGTTTAAAACCAAAATCAAAACCTAAATTTCAGATCTCTGACATCATTAAATATCCCTTTAACCAGAAAGCACTGGTTTATAACACCATTCAAAATGCAGCGTAACCGATAATTTAGAGAGTCGAAGGTGCAATGAGAATTTGAAATTAAAAGTTTTCAAGAAAAAAATAAAGTTGTGCCTAGCCACCGTAGGGAAGGTTTAAAGTTTTGAAAATTAACGAGAAATGTCCAATGGTATAGAAATATGAACTCACCCAAATCAATGGCATGAGCTTCCTCAAGCTACCGAACTTCAAGATACTTAAGAGTCCCACACCTGTATGAGACCTGGAACTGGCTCGGTGCAAATAAAAATAGAAGATTAAAAAAAGTCGTAGTCGTTCATATTGGGACCTCGGCTCTTTACTGATTCATAGTTCTCTGATCCTTTACACAGGCTATCAATCTTGGAGAGAGAAATTTTCGAAGCTCGAAATATTTTTTAGTAAAATGGGCTCACGGATTTTGCTATGGGGATTGGTGTTTCGGGCCTCTTGGTGGCTCGACAGAGGTGGGCTGTGAATTCGAAGGCGGAAGCGGCGGCCCTAACTGCCTGGGACGTTGAGGAAAGATCGGGCAGTTTGCTTGGTGATGCCCGGAGTAACTCAATGGATTTGGGATCGAACGAGTGCTGAGGTGCGGTGTCACTGGGTGAATCGAGGGTGGAATGACTGCTCGTGGGGTTCTGGCCGGTGGGTGTCAGCTGGAGTGTATCGGGTTGGAACCACCATGTTGGCCGCAGGCTGCAGAGATGTGGATGCCACGGGGGGATTGATAACAGAAGGGCCTCGGCCAGGGGGCTTGTTCGGTGCCCGTGTGGGCGCTGGTGCTGCGGCTTTGCCAGCCGGGGGCGTCTCAATGGCAGCGTAACAGTGGGAGGGTGCCGCGAGCAGGGCGTAATTGTGTGTCTTCAACCCAACTTGACCTGGGCGCACAGATGTAAAGTGGAAGGTGAAACGTTTTTTAATGTTTTAAAATATTTTTTATTAAATCAGATGGCTGATTTTTGTTCAATCGTCTAACAAAAGATCTAACGGCTACGATGATGACAGAAAAACATTTGGGGGAGTTCATTTCAGAGAGAAACGCCTTACGGCGTAAAAATTAATTTGCATTTAAATATTTTTTTTGTTTTATATAGAAAATATTATCAACTTAGTTACAAATATAGATAATTGATAACACTTTATAATTTAGTATTAAATATTATTAATTTATACAATTTGCTTAAATGAAAAATCATAAATTTAGATTATTAATAATTATTTAATTAGTAATTTAGATCATTAATAATTATTTAATTTATTTAGATTACAATATCAAGTTTCAAGATTTTGAGTATGCAAATATGTTTGATGCCACTAAATCTATTTCCATCCTAAAAACAAAATTCAAACATTCTTACTATCAAATTTAAAAAATATATATATTATTAAATTCCAACCAATAAATTTGCTAGATCTGTAAACAACCATTATACAACTATTATATACAATTGTTACCTGAGAAATATGACCAGATTCCAACAGATAAATTTGCTACCTCTATAAACAACCACTATATATAATTGTTACCATTGATATTAAACCGCACATACATTACTCAGATTTAAATATTCATATACATTACTCTTAGATTTAAATATTCCAAAATATTTGAGAAATATACTAATATCCATTAAAAATTCTCGAATATTTAAAAATCTGCCATCCACGTCCTATAGCAAAATGTTAGACGTAAGGATTGATATTACAAGGATTTCAATATCAAAGAAACAAAGAAACAAACGGAAAAACTCAGACGGCCGCATCGCAGAACTCTGAATTTTGCAGCTTCTCTGCCATCCCTTTCACCTATGTTGGAAGTTCGATGCCTCGATGTCAAATGAAAAGAAAGCATAGAATCCGAGCAGGGCTCCAGCTACAGCACCAAAGAAACCATGCCGTATCCAAAGTAATCCTCCGAGAACTTACTCAGTGGTTTCGTTCCTTCACCCAATACTTTCGGATTTTGCAGCTCCTCTGCCTTGTCTTTTACCTGTGTTGGAAGTTAAATACCTTGATGCCTAAAGCAAAGATAAACGCAAAGAAAACTGAGAATCCGACTAGGGCTCCAGCTACTGCACCCAGGAAATCATGCCTGTAACCGTAGTAATCCTCCACGAACTTATTCAGTGGTTTCGTTTCCTCACCCAATACTTCCAGAGGGTATGTAACGTCCCCATATTGCGAGGCAATGAGGCCATAGATGGTCGAGGAAAGCGGACATATCCAATAGTACCATATCCACCACTTTGGGATTCGCTGCATCAATTCAGAAATCATTATGACAAGCTGATTATTAAGATGGGTTAGTTATAGTAAGTTAAGTTATACTATGAGCATTGAGTTCCTAATACGCATGGAGGCATGGAGTTACCTAGAAAAACTTACATTCTATTCTGGCCTACTTATATGGGTCCATAAAGTTTAGTATAAAGAAACAGGACAAAGTAGGTTACATACCGGTTTAGGAATGAAGAATCCCGAAAACAGATTGAAAAGGCAGTAGAAAGCTGAAGCTACTATTGAGGCAACTTGTTGGTTTGAAGTAATGGAGACCGTCATCATCCCATAATAGGTGAAGTACAGAAATGTGAAGTAGTTCAGGAAGAAGAACCAGCCAAACTTAGTAGTTGTCCACTCAAAATGGACCATACTGTAAACAATAAGAGTGTACATAACTGTCTGGACGAATATGTACGGAAGCTCAATCACTACCTGTTAAAAAAATGCATCAGAGATTGCATATGTAAATAGGAATCCAATCCGTCTACCTAATTACAGGAATGAAAAATTGACAAAAATTCGTAGTAATGGAAGGAGAATTATATAGCTGCCAGAATCCAGCGTGATGGTGTTAACACTGTGGAGGCGAGGTAGGACCTTTCAAGACCTTCCCAAACCCAACCAAGACCTCAGACCAGGAATTGTTTCATCCACAATACCGGAGGGTACCCTTGTCATCTAGAAACATCGTGCTATCCTGATACGAGCTATCGGGAAGATGTTGGCATATTAACCCAAGGATATGGACTCCATAGATTGGATTTGAATTGACAATGATATAGAACCAATATTCTGCGTTATTCGCCAAGCTTTTGAACATAAAGAGTTTGAATGTGGACAGTAAGGGTCGAGAATAAAATGAAACAGTGATATAGGACTAACCTGAGCCAGAACATATGGCAAAGCAGAGTATAGTCCTGCAGCCCTTTCTCTGTAGAACACAGTTCTCTCTACTGCAACCACAGGCTGTACAGTTGAACAGTTGCTAAGCCCTAAGAATGTAACCGATCCATAGAAGGCCCTCGCAACAATAAAAAGATCATTGCTGTTGTCCCTGATATCATATATGTAGTCAAGCTCTTCCTTAGTAGCAGAGAAGATGAGTCCATACCATACAAAATAAGAGAATCAAACATTTTTGTGGTTAGTCAATCCAAACAACAAAATGTTTTGAACAGTAACCTTTCTCACATAGTTATATCTTAAGTACATACCGTTTTGTTCCAGCCTTCCAAAAGATTGTTCCAATGACCATAGCACAGATATATGTGGAGATGATCAGTAAGTCCACCATTGCTTCCAGAAGCACAAATTGAACTGTCCAAAGAATGATTGTGAGTACTGGGCTGCAAAGTAAAGATCCTTTGCTTCTGGAGATGGAGTGTTGAGCTCGTTCACCAATTCTTTGTTCCACCTTTATTGCCAGAAAAAGGATGATTGTTAGAATGCAAGTTTGAAGTCGATATCTTTTATGTTGTAGACTCCTTGTAATGCTAGCTATTATAAGCAGAAGGATTCTAGTGGGAAAATATTGAGTTTAATGCTTACTCATAAAGGGAAGAGTTCTTGTAATGCCGTGCAAAGTCTATCCCCAAACCATGTTCAGCAGCAGCAGATGTAACTTCCAACATCCATGTAGCTGGGTTGTATTTATCTTTGATCTTTGGCACCCCTGGAATAGCCTGCAGTTGTCATGACAGATTAAAAAAAATTAACTCAGATTTATCCTTTAACTTAGCAGTGCTCTGTTCAAAATTGTTCCTTCACTATTGACTGCAAGAATCTGCCGAGTTTTTACCTCAAAGTATTCAACAACCTTGTGAGAATTCTGGCCTAGTGGCCCGAAGAAAATGACTTGCCCTCCATTTTTCATCAACAATAGCTGAACCCATCATGGTAAGACAGAAATCAACACCAATCTCTGAAACAAACGATATTGAGTTATCTTATAATCTAACCTTGGTTTACCTCATCAAAAGTTTCAAAGATGTCAATGCTAGGCTGATGAATGGTACAGACAACAGTCCTTCCAGTATTTACTGTATTACGAACAGTTTGCATCACAATTGCAGCTGCTCTAGCATCCAAACCAGATGTGGATTCATCCATGAAAATTATAGAAGGATTTGCAACAAGCTCCACAGCTATTGTTAACCTTTTCTTTTGTTCAGTAGACAATCCAGATATACCAGGCAGGCCTACCAGTGCATCCCTTAAATTGACTAATTCCACTAGTTCCATGACCTCATCAACAAAGGCCTAAAAATTAGAATGTTTTGCAAGTTAGTAACATGACAATTTGATACCAGGTCAAAGAAAACACTATTGCAAGATAGACCATAAAAAATGAGAGTTGTAGACTTACAATTCTGGTTTCTTTGTCAACATCCTCTAGAAGCCGGAGAAATGCTGAATATAACAAGGATTCCCATACAGTGACCTGAGGAGAATGTATACCATTCTGTTCACAGTAACCTGAAATGCGAGCAAAGGTTTCTTGTTTTTTGGGAAATCCAGAGCTTCGGATATTACCCTCAATGTATCCTCCGGTCCTTCTTCCAGCTAAGACATCCAAGAGTGTTGTCTTACCAGCGCCACTGAACCCCATCAATGCTATAAGAACACCGGGCCTGAATGCCCCTGTAACATCTTGGAGCAATTTTAGTCTACCTTCAGTCACTCCTTGTTCCCTCATTTCCCGTAGACAAATTCAGAACTTGTCAGCAAAACCCTTCAAGCAACAGAAGCCACAAAAGGTGGCAATAGCTGATTCACATAATAGACCAGTCTCAGGGTTCAAAATCCATACAGGGGGCATATCAATGAAGTAATTAACATCTTCAAAAGACATGGCTAGGGATTCAAATGGAAGAATCATTCCTCGCTTGCAAGCAACTCCTTTTGCAGCTTCCAAACCCAATTGATTGGTGCTTTCAAACTAGTTGAATGGTTTCTCGTTCTCCTGATCTGCATTTTAACTGTAACACCAAACAATGAAGGATTTTTTATAGCACTTAAAATCATGGAGTCCATGTTCCATCTCCCCCGCTTAATTTGTTCAAGAAACTCTGCACCAGAATAGGTTAACAGTTGCCTTACAAGTATTACTGTCATCTTCAGAAGACCCTCTTCTTGATCTTGATGGCTTTCTATTGTATCCTTGTGCTGTACCATTCTCCTGGTATTGAATTTCTTCAAGAGATTCCTTGGAAATGACAGTTTGATGTTTCCCAAGAGCTACTGACAACGAATCCCACATTATTCATTTTTGACAAGAATTGGTTAAAGAAATATGAATGGAAAGAGAAGGGGATATATGTGTCTGCACTGTGCAGTGAAGAAGCTCACGATTTAGATATGCAAGAGACAAAGTAAAAAGCACGTTGAAGAGTACTGAAAATCCCAACAAGGCACCAGCTCCTAGCCAATACCAATATGTCTGTGGAAAAATGCCACGACTCTCCAGCACGGAAACACCCAAATTTGTGGCTTTCTTTGCACTCTAAAGGCCAACACAGTTCCATGACACGAGTGACTTTGATAAGACTTGAAAATCTTTTCATAATTAAAACATTTCCCCAAGGAAACTCATGCTGGGTTATTCCCATCTATTCCACAATATTTTGTGGAGTTCTTAATGTATTGAAAGGTTCAAGCCTTGCCATGATCCATCTTGGGGTGAGCATCTCATTTACAGAAATCGCATTCTCTGCATACTTCAAAGGGAAACACCAGTAGCCCCATATCCACCATTTTGGGATGTCCTCTTCGTCAGAAATCTATTGTCAATCTTACTATAAACGTATACTTCGCTGTTGAAAACCTAAAAACCTGAGCCACAAGTTGCAGTAACCCCTGAGCCAACAAAAACTCAAACTCGCATTACATGAAGATTAAAATACAAATAGTAATGGCTTACCATAAGAGTATTCCATGGAAGCGTGGGGAGCAAAGCCTGGAAGAGCGGAGTGGCTCCGAGCTATTCAATCACCCAGGGAATTCCGTCCGAGTGATCCGCTTCAACATCGGCATTCAATTCATGAGACAAAGGCGGAAACAACCATAAACTCCAAGAAACCTTAAACGGAAACAGCCATAAACTCCACGAACTCTCCTGGAAGGCAGACAGATGTCAAGTGGAATGGAAAGCGGACAGATGTCAAGTAGAAAGTTAAACGTTTTTTAATGTTTTAAAACATTTTTTATTTATTAAATCAGACGGCTGATTTTTGTTCAATCGTCTAACAAAAGATCTAACGGCTACAATTAGGACAGAAAAGCATTTGGGGGAGTTCATTTCAGATGGAAACGCCTTACGGCATAAATATAAAGAAGGTTCCAATTAAATAATTTTTTTGAGTAAAATATTATATTATATTCTAAAGAATTACATTACAGTGAATTTAAATATGGCCTAAGAAGATTAAAGGCAGGTAAATGAGGTAGCTTTGGGAATATATATATAATTTAGAATTTAGAAATTTAGAAATTAGAGTTTTTAATAGTGCCTTTTTTTTCTTTTCTTTTTTATCTAATAAAATTTATAGAAAAAATTCAAGTTTTTAAATGTTTTTGTTTTTCTTTTTCTACCTGATATAATTTATATTTCTAATTGTATTTCTTTTCTGCATAATAGAACTTATATTTCTAATTGTATGGAGAGGTGCCCTCCAATGTTATGATAGAGATGTGTAATGTCATACATAATATAATTTATATCTTTAGTTGTATGGAGATATGCTTCCAACTCATTACGATAGATGTTGTAAAGTCATGCTTTTTCTTGTCTTATCCTTATAATGTCATGTCCTCTCT
>APFE030666547.1:0-51356 GCA_000404065.3 Pinus taeda | reverse complement strand
TTAATAAAATTTATTTATTTATTATTTTGATGATTTAAGTTTTGTTTTTAATAAAAGCCTTTGATTTAAATAAAACTAAAAGCAATTAATAAACTACTTTAATTTTTTCATATAAATATAAATTTATTTTCATGTAGGTTTAGGTTTAGTTTTTTGGAAATTAGTCAAGGTTTTGGTTTTTTGTTTTTATGCTTTGATATTTATCTGGTGTTGATCGGTAAGCTCTTTCTTCAATCTATCACTCAAGATTTATGTCCTGAAGATGGATCTTCATTGGGATTCGAAACTTCGACAAGATGCAAATATTACTATGGATGATCCGAATCACAAATAACCTTATCTTTATTTGCTAGTACCTTGATCTCAAATCCAATTTTGAGAAGTATTTAGCTCCATGTAGTTCATCCAATATTTCATCGATAAACATGATTGGAAATTTGTTCTTAATTGCTTGTTTAGTCGTTGGTAATATACGCATAGTCTAAACAATCCATCTGTTTTTCAAACTAATACAACTGGAACAACATATGGACTACTACTTTTTGTGATAATACCACATTTTACAAGATCCTGGACTAATTTCTCTATTTCAGTTTTTTGATGATGTGGATATCGATATAATTTGATGTTGACAGGATTTGATCCTGATTTGACTTCGATTGTATGCTCGATTTCTCTTTTAGGAGGAAACTTCATTGGAAGGTATTGGAACACTTTCTTGTGCTTTTGAATTAGTTCTTGAACTTCAGGTGACTCTTCGTTAACCATATTTGAAGTTAGCATTTCTAATTGACGACACTGCACTAAATAAGTTGGTGCTCCCTTCCGAATCATTTTCATCATCTGAGATGATGATACAATTTGATTCTTAGGGGTATGGAACCCATATAACTTGTATTTATGCCCTTCCCATTTAAATTTTATAAATTTTTTTTTATGATTAGCAAAGTAAGTGCCTAGGGTTTGTATCCATTGGATACATAGGACCATATCCACTCCTCCTAATGGTATAGTATAGAATGTAGATTCTGAATTATACTCTTGAATATGTAATTTGACTTTATGGCATTTCCCTAATTTTTCGATTTTATTACCATCAACTACCATAACCTTCATGTTGGGCATAGGAAATGCGAAAATGTTGCGCCTTTTCGCCATAGTTGACTCTAAAAAGTTGTGGGTGCTACAAGTATCAATTAGAACCATTACATTTCTCTTTTTGATATGTCCTTTTAACTTTAATGTATGGGGCTGAGATATACCTTTCATGGCCAATAATGATACTTGTGAAATATTCTCGTTATCTGGTTCTAGAAAAAATTATGGAGAATCTCCAATTTCCTCTATGTCTGATCTTTCACTATCTGAATCATTGGTTGCTTCACATGTATACAAGTTCTTGGTTTCTTTTCCCTTAGCACATCTATGTTTAGGGTTCCATTTTTCGCCACAACATTTGCACTTACCTTCTTTCATTCTTTGCATTTCCACATTAGTTTTTTCTCCTTCGTGAAGATGTGGTGGAACATATTTTGTATTATCCAAGTTCGTAGTTTGGGAAAATATTCGTCTCAAATATACTCTTTCAACTTTTGGCCACTACATCTTTTCGTGTTTCTTTTCAGCAGCTTTTTCCTCTTGTCTTGCTTCTTATATAGAAGTGATGTTATGAAGCTCAAGCTCACCTTGTAGATGGGGTTTAAGTCTCATGATGTATGATTGAATGAGACGAGTTTCTGATAATCTGGGTACTCATGTAGCTAAAGTTTCCCAATCTCTAGTGTATACATCCACATCTCATTTTTGTTGCAGTCTGGTGAGTGTTGAGAAGAACTCTTCTTCCTTGACACACTGGAACCTCTTAAAGAATGTGTTTTTGAATTTCTTCCAACTGATAGAAAGTGTCATCTTTTTCCACCACATATACCAATTATATGTTTCACCTTCCATTTTCATGGATGCATGTCTGATCTTTTCATCATCATTTTCAATACCGTAAATCTCGAAATATTATTCCGCTTTATTGAACCATGCAACACTACATTTCTCGTTACCTTCAAATTTGGAGAGCTCAAGCTTTTTTCTTTGTTGCTATGCAGAAATTGGTGGAGTAAAGAAAGGGTATTGATTCGAGAACTGTATATTTGAGTATTGATTCCAGAGCTGCATATTTTGAAAATTTGTGTCACTGTTTTTTTTATTGGGGATGGAAGATGCATTTGGAGACTCGGGGTTCAAATGTGATTCTGATGAGTTTGATGTATCTGAAGAATATGGATGATGAGTAGCTTCGTTATTCTAGGGTATTGGATCAAGGGTAATTTTCAACTTTTCACAAATACAGTTCAACATCATCATTGCTTGATTATGATTTTGATCGACCTTATTTGAAAGGATCGCATGATCCTTTTTAAATTCGTTATGATTTTTCTCGAGTTGAGTCTCTATTCTCTTCATTGTATCCTATAGCTCCTTGATTTCATTGGAATGTTCGGTAACCTTATTCTCAAGATCAATCAATTTTTTACTAAAATAAGTCATCGTCATTGATGAAGACATTGAATGGGTATGTGGTGGTGTTATTTATCCAGGTTTAGCCTTTTCCTTAACTTGACCCTAAATTTTTTTGTATAACTATTTATTATTATTATTATTACTACTACTAAATAATTATAAACAATATAATTTAATAACTATAAAGCTTTATTGTTAATAAACTAAAATATTAGTAACAATATAATTTAATAACTATAATGTATTTTTAAAGTTATATTATAAGCAACTATATAGTTATAACTATAAAGTATATAGCTGACAGATTGGAACACAATGGTCGGGGCTCGAGTAGGAAAGGTGGGCGTGCGGTCAGAGATGATGGCATCGTGAGGTGAGTTGATTTTCTATTTGGAAGTTGTCGGGAACAGAGACATGGTGCAATTTCTTTACCAACGGAGATGGCGGAACACTATGGACGCGGGACAGATAGTGGAAATGGGAATGTAGGGTAGTGGATTCGCAGGGAGCTAGGCAGTAGGGACATAGTGAAGGGGCACAACAGAGACATGGTGAAGGGGCACGATGGGGGAGTAATATGAATTTTGGACGATGGGTGCCAAGAGACAATGAATTAGCAGCTGAGGAACGAATAGACTTTGATACCACCTGGAGCATAAAAACTCAGAAATGATAAAAATATATAGATTTTATTAATTATTAAATGATCGTTGTTTACAGCGAGGGTCCCTGGCTTATATACCTCCATAGGCACCCTTTTGGGAAAGTGCATGATATTATGATCGTGCCCTTTTGTCTAATTAACCTAAAATTAAATAATTTTTACATAACATATATTATGAAAGACATTAATATTATATTTTGTATAATATCTACCCCACCTCCACCTTCAATCTCACTCTCTCCCTCATATCTCATATTATTAATGAGGGTTGGGGTGGGGAGAAATATTATGCAAAACATTTTGGGGGTGGGGAGAGATGTTATGCAAGTCAAATTGTATTATGTTTTTCATAATATATTCGCCTCACCATCACCATCATATTATTATGAGGGTGAGGGTGTGGGGTGGCATAATATCTACGCAACCCCCAATATATTAATATGAGGATGTGTGTTGGTGGTTGGGTGTGATATTGTGCAAAACATATTAATATTTTTTGCATAATATCTACCCCACCCCCAATATGTTAATATGAGGGTGTGGGTGTCGGTGGTCCGGGTGTGATATTATGCAAAACATATTAATAATTTTTTGCATAATATCTACCCCTACTACCAATATGTTAATATGAGGGAGACAATGGAGGTAGATGTTATGCAAAATATATTAATATGTTTTGCATGAGATCACCTCCCACCCACAATACATTTTGTATAATATCTAGCCCCACCCCTTAATTATTTTTGCATAACAACTCCCCCCACCCTCACCAATATTAGTAAAGTTAGATGTAAGAGGAGACATTATGTGAAACATATTATTCAGGGTGGGTGTGAGGGTGGGGATGGGGGGAGATGTTTTTGGAAATACTGAGGGGGGTGAATCAATATTTCATAAATTTCAACAATTTAAGTATCAAAAAAATTAACCAATAAATTCACATCAAGGAACACACAATATATATGAACAATATATTTATATTATAGGGGAAGCTACAACTTCCAGATTTACCAGCTATGACTGGACGGGATACAACCCCAAGATTTACTAGCTCCCACTAGAAGGAGGCGAGGACCTCCTGAAGGAAGCTACAACTTCCTTCCCTAGCACCACCTTGTCACCCTATAAATTAAAGATAAAATAAAATCCTATTAGGATCCCATACCAAGGACAATGACCCAAATACAATAATATACACTCATTTCTATCTCTGCCTAAACATATTCAACTTCTAGAACTGCTCCAATAAGTTTTCCACGGTAATTATGTCCTCTATTGCAACAAATTAAATCTAGTTCATACCTCCAAAATGCTCCAAGAATGCCTTGAATTCTTTCTTAAGAATGAAACCAAGAATTTCTTCAAGGATTGCTTTCAAATACCACTTTAAGTACTGCTCCAAGTGTCTTAAAACTCTACTCCAAACTTATCAAGGATTGCTCCAAAACTTCATCAGGGGGATAATTTTGTTATAACACTTCTTTAAGTATCAATAAATGGACAATCTCTACTTCAACCTTCTACAGGACTGATATTAAGGTCTGCTACAAGGCAGCTTTAGTATCTACTCCAAAATGATGCCTTTGATTTTCCCTAGGTCGTAACTTGACTTGCAACAAGTATTCTTGATACTATGTTGCAATCTGCCTTAGACAAGATTTAAATAACACAATGAAAACCATTAAGATCAACCTCTCAAAATGTCTCAGAAAATTATGAACTTTGATCAACTTAAAATTGCTTAAATTGTGAGGCTCGAATCACCCACATTATCAGCCTTGTATTAGCTTCAAAATTGGTCTTAGGTATACCTCAAATTGCCTCAGAATGTACCCTAAATAGAACCAAATATGACCTCAAAAGGAAAGGCTACAGAAGGCCTCAATTGTCTACTTCAGGGATCTGAATAAGGCCTCAAGAAATTTGAGGTCCTACCTCAAAGATGTCGAAAATGGCCTTAGAATAATCAGACCAGCCTCAGGATGATAACCTTCTTCACATAATTTGGACCATCCTCAAGATGACAACCTTCTTCACAGAATTTGGGCCAGCCTCAAGATGAGCAAAATTCAAACTAGAAATAGTGGAGGTAATACTCAGAAAACCACCACACAAAAAAACAAAAAACAAGATAAAAATCCCTTCTTGAATTTTGACCTTCTTCGTATGTTCAATATGGCTCAGACCTCATACTAATTCATTTATTGTTGCCTCAGATCATTCGAATTGCTTGCCACAAATTCCCAATGGATAGGTATATTTATACATATTGAGGAGGCCTAATGGGATCCACCTAATCAATAAACATGCACCAACTCTTGTTGGCTGACCTATGATTTTCCCGTACAAATATATAAAATATTTTCCAACAAAATTAATTTTTCCAAGCTGACTTGTAAGAGGGTAAGTTGTCATTTAAGAGGAGACTTAAACTACATAAAAATATTTATTGTGTTTTTCATAACATCTTCTTTCCTAGATACTTGGACATGTAGTAATATGATTACAATTTAGGTTTTCCTTTAAGGGCAATGATGACTTCTTGAGCCTATGAATTTTTGGGCCAAGAATCCATTTGTTTGGGTCATCAATCTTCAGAAAGAAATATCTCTTCAATCAAGAGGACCCACAATATGTGCCACCTATCAAATGAAATGGCATGACAAGGGCTACCAATCTAGGAGGTCCTTATATCCAAATTCAATTTATTTATGCATAAAAATCATACAAATTAATTAATTAATTAATTAAAAATAAAAATAAAAATACTGGCTCATTCACCCTTTAACATTAATGACAAATTCTTCTAACAATCTCCCCCATTTCCATTGATGTCAACACTCATGCTCCCCTTGTCATCATCCTCCCCTGGTCTCCATGTTCCACTTCCTTTTCTCACCCCCTTTGACATCAATGGCAAAGGGTGACTTATTTATTTGGGGTTACTCCCCCTAAACATATGGTACTACACATGACTTTTTTCTTCTTATCCTTCCCTTCTTTGTTGTCCATACAACTCTTTTTCTTGGTTGCAATTTTCTTCCACTCTACTTGGTTTAAAATGTATATGTTGTTTGGTCTTCTTGTGGACGATTACAGCCAATATTCCTAAGTATTCCTCTTTGATTTTGCACTTTCGAGAGTCAAACAAGAGATTACACCCTTGATGAGACATCTTTCCAACAATAAGAATATTGTGCTTCAAATCCTTAACTAGCAAACATTTTTTGCCTTCATATGCTTGCTTCCAAGGCTTGCTACACCTTTTCCAAGTATCTTAACAGAAGAGTTATCTCCAAACGCAACATTGCTACTTTTTTATTTTAGGTTGACAAAATTGTTTTGATCTCCAGTCGTATGTGTTGGGCATCCACTATCTATGTACCATTCACCATCTCCATCTTCAACGATCAATGCCTTATTTTTCTTCTCCCATGTCATAGTTGGATTCTCTGTCTGCATGACTGGAGCATTCCCTTTCACAAGCTTGAAATCCCATGCCTTCTGAACAAGATTATTCCACTTGTAGAATATAATGTTTTGGTTCGTTAGTGGTTCAAATGGATTGTAGTTTCCATGGAAATTTCTAGTGTAAATCCATAATCATTCTTGCTCCTTGCATAATTGTATCTTATATTGATTTTACAATGAATTGATTTATTCCCAAATTTTCCACAAGAGTAACAATGACCAAGAAATATATTTTCATACCTGGGAGAGTAAAATGGTCTTCCTAAGTTGTTTTTCCTTGGAGGGGGTTCAATCCATTGCTAATCATCATTGTAATGGATGTGCTTGGGAACATCAACAAAACTTCTTGAAGCAACAACATTTCTAGGTTCTCCCTTAAAGGTTTGAAGCTTATGTCCTCCTTTCTTGAAAATATGCCTTCATAATCAAGACATGTATTATCACCTAGAAATTTTTGACAGCTAAGAATGTTATCTAGCACTAGTGCATTATTCAAGTTCTTGTTAAGCTTATAAACTTTAGTCCTCATTGTCACAATTTCCTCTTCCAATGTCTTACAATCTTATTCTTTCTTCATCATGTGTGTCTTTATTTTTTCCTCAACTCTATTTGTTTCTTCAAGTTGAACCTTAAAGGGGATAATTTCTTCATCATGTTTTTCAAGCATGCTTTTCAATTCTCTATTTTTATTTCTAATCTTGGCATTTTCATTTTCACCATTCTTCAACTTTTTAAAGATCTTTGTCTTCTTATTCAGTCTCTGAATATTTTCTGAGTCCCAATAAAGAATCTATTCTTATATTTGGTTCATCATCATCCAAATAATTTACCTCTTCATCACCATCATCATTATCTTGATTTTATTGGGTTAAGAAGAGAACTTCTCTTGCATCCCCTTCTTTTGTGTCACTTTCATCTTAAGAACTGCTAGCTTCTTTAGAATGAATTTTTTTCTTATGGAAGTTTTTATTTCCTTAAAAGGACATCTCTTAACATAATGACCTATTATGCCACAATCGAAACATTTAAAAAGTAACTTACCTTTGTGTTTTCTAGTTCCTCTTTTGAGCTTCCTAATGAAATTTGCTTCTTCTATATGTGATTCGTCATTTGGATTTCCTTCGACCTTGAGTCATTTATCTCTGTTCTTCTTTGTGGCTTTAAAAGCTTCTTTTGTGGTTGGTGTTCCATATTCTGTATCTATTCTATTTTTGTATGATGTAGGAGTGTTATGTAATTCTTCCATTTTCATTTTGGTCAAGTTCTTAGTTTCTTCTATGGCAGATACCTTAGCATCGTATCTTAATGGAAGCGATCTCAGAACCTTTTGTACGATCAAAGGATCTTCAAATTTTTATCCTAATCCTCTAATGGAGTAGACAACTTCATCTACTCTAAGTAAGTAAGTCGCAATATCTTTTTTCTTCATCCATTTTCAAACTTTCAAACTGAGCTCTATACTTTTGAAGTTTGACCTAATTGACCTTATCATGACCTCCATACAAAGTTTTAAGTGTATCACAAACTTATTTGGCTATGGTGTAGGACATCACCTTGGACTTAATGGTTCTTGACAATACACCGAATGGTATGAAGATCTTTTGAATTACAACTAACAACTTCTTTTCACCAGGATCAGTTATAGTATTTTCAAGAAATTTGTATGCATTTATGATGGAGATCCAAACATACTCTCCTAAAGCCTTCAAGTAGGTTTCCATGAAACTACTCCATTATGGATAATAATTTCCATCAAACACCATAATTGTTCTTGAATAGATGCCTACCATTCTCATATCTGCTCATGATCTTCTCTCCAATGATTAGACTATTAGAGGGTAACCTGCTCTAATACCAATTGTTGGAAATACTTGGGGGGGGTGGGGTGAATTAGTATTTCATAATTCAACATTTTAAGTATCAAATAATTAAACAATAACATCACATTAAGGAACACGATATATATGAAAAATATATTTATATTAAAAGGGAAGCTATAATTTCTGAATTTACCAGCTACGAATGGAAGGACTACAACCCTAAGATTTACCAGCTCCCACTAGAAGGAGGCAAAAACTTCTTAAAGGAAGTTACAACTTCATTCCCTAGCACCACCCTGCCACCATATAGAATAAAAGATAAAATAAAATCTTCTTGGGCTCCCATACCTAGGACAATGACCCAAAAACAACAAGATACAATCACTATTATCTTTTTCTGAACATATTCAACTTCCAATACTACTCCAATAAGTTTTCCATAGTAATTCTGGCATCTAATGCAACAAATTAAATACAGTTCATACCGCCAAAAGACATCTCCAAGAATGACTTCATAGAATGCCTTCAATTCCTACTTAAGAATGACTCCAAGAATTACTTTAAGGACTCCTTACAAAGACAACTTCAAGTACTACTCCAAGTGCCTTCAAACTTTGCTCTGAACTTGTCAAAGCCTGCTCCAAAACTTCATTAGGGGCTGATTTTGTTATAACACTTCTTCAAGTATCAAGGCATGCCAATCTATACTTCAAGCTTCTACATGATTGATATTAAGGTATGCTATAAGACAACTTCAATATCTGCTCCAAAATGTTGCCTCTGATTTTCCCTAAGAAGTAACTTGAATTTCCACAAGTGCTCTTGAGACCAAGTTACAATTTTCTTAGACAAGATTGAGATAACACAAGCAAAACGCTTAAGATCTCCCTTAAGATGAATTTGACATGTCTCTCAAAATGTCTTAGAAAATTATGAGCTTGGATCATCTTCAAACTATTTCAATTGTGAGGCTTGAAACACCCACAATATTATCCTTGTATTTGGCTCAAAACTGGTCATTTATACACCTCCAAAGCTGCCTCAAATGTACCCTAAATAGGGTCAATGATGACCTCAGAAGGAAAGGTTAAAAAAGGCCTCAAGTGTGTACTTCAGAGGTCTGAATAAGTCCTCAAGAAGGATGAGGTTTTGCCTCAGAGAGGCTGAAAATGACCTCAAAAGAATCCAGACCAACCTTAGGATGAGAACATTCTTCATAGAATTTGGAACAATCTCAGGATGACAAAATTCAAACTAAAATAGTGATGATAATGCTCAAAAACCCACCAAAAAAAAAGGATAATAATCCCTTCTTGAATTTATACCTTCTTCATATATTCAATATGGCTTAGACCTCAGACTACTTCTTCATTTATTGTTGCATTAGATCATCCAAATTGCTTGCCACAAATTCCCAATGGCTAGGTATATTTATACATATTAAGGAGGCCTAATGGGGCTGACATAATCCATGAATAAGCACCATATTTTACTGGAGCCAACCTATGATTTTTCCCATACAAATATATAAAATATTTTCCAACAAAAAAAAATACAAGCCAACCTGTAAGAGGGTAAGTCGTATTCTAAGATGAGGCTTAAACAGCATAAAAGTATTTATTTTGCTTTTCATAATAGCCTCTTTATTATATACTTGGACATGGGGGAATATGATTATAAATTATGTTTTTCTTGAAGGGAAATGATGACTTTTTGATTCTATGAATTATTGGGGAATGAATCCATTTGTTTGGGTCTTCAATCTTCAAAACTCAATATCTCTCCAAATTTCAAGAGGACCCACAAAATGTGCCACCTATCAAATGAAATGGCATGACAAGGGATGTTGTCTAAGAGGTCCTTATATCTAAATTCACTTGATTTTTTCATGCAAAACATCAAACAAATGTTGGTGTGTTCACCCTTTGATGTTAACGACAAATTCTTCCAATAGATATTATGCAACACACACGCTTTCAAAATTTATTAAGATATAATAGTAAAAATTGTTCACCCACTCTCGTTAATAATGTCAGTATGTGAGTGAGGGTGAGGGGAGATATTCTGCAAAACATACTACTGAAAGTGAAGGTGAGTGCAAGGGTGAAGGTAGGGGGAGATATTATGAAAAACATATTAGGTGGGGATAGGAGTGGGGGTGCTCGGAGACATTGAGAGTGAGAGTGGGTTAGGGTGGGGATGGGGGTCAAAGATATTATGCAACACATATTTTATATGTTTTGAATAATATATTATTCTATATTATATTTGATATGTTTTTTATATTCAAAATTTATGAAAATTATAATAGTAAAAAAAATTCACCCACCCTCACCAATATGAGGGTGAGAGCAAGGGTGAGGGGCAATATTATACAAAACATATTACCAAGGTAAGGATAGGGGAATATCTTGTGAAAAACATATAATTGGACACACATAATAGTGTGTTATTTATTGATGCAAGAGCATCTTCGATAAAATGTAGAGATCCCTTAAAGGAAATCATGCATTAGAAAATTGTGACAAGATGATGAGTATGCAGTTAGAAAGGTGGCAGATAGTTAAGAGAAAGCCTCATGATGTATGGACTTGAAGATGTGGATTGAAGTGGATGACTTTTTGAATGTACTAGAGTGGACATGTGGAAGTTGAAGGTTGGAGATATGGAGGTGAGCACATGTTAAAATTTTGTTAATACTTAAGCTTGTTTTCCTTATTAACATTAAGGGGAAGAATTTTGTGAAAGGAAAAAGTTGGTGGTGTTGTTCTGATTGAGAAAGAGGTGATGTAGAGGACATTTGAAACTTTGAATTTCATCTTCAACATCCTTTAATATGTAGGATAGAGGGTGGAGCAAGTAGACTCTCATATCTCCCTCAACTTCCACATTGCTTTGTTTAGAGGTGCAATGTAACAAAAGAATCTGTGGATGTTGTCCATGTATAAAATATCCTACAAGGAATAAAAATTTATTGTTAAGGGATAATGAATGGGGTTGTTGGAATGTGTGACTTTGGAAAGTAATAATGTCTAGTGTTATGTTAGAAGAAGTTGTAGTCTTATGTAATAGAGTTATCTCGCAATTCATCATGAAATAAAATACTAGTGTTATCATTTATTATATAAGAAGGTGTGATTACATTCATCTCACATGTTGTATTGATATTTAATTCCTCCATATCTCTTGGTAATATAAGTAAGAGAGACCCGTGAGAGAGATGAACATAGGAAAAAGTATTAACTTTGTACAGGTAAATCATTTATGGACGTGCTCTCAAGTGTAAGGTTGGAGATTTCTGAAAGCATTAGAGAAATTTTGAGGTCTAAAATGGGCCTCCTAAGGAATATTATAAAATAATAGTGGAAATACTATAAATAAGATTAGACCACTTCATCAAGTTTTGAGGGAAAAATATATATATAGATATATATATATATATATATATATATATATATATATATAATATATATATATATTAATATATATATATATATATATATTATATATATATATATATTATAATATATATATATATATATATATATATATATATATTATTCAACTCATATTTTCATCTTATCTCCCTATGATTTTACCCAAATTTCGAGTGGGAGCACTTGCTGGATGCAGAATTTAATTTTGCATCCAAGGAGTACCCAATGTTGTATAGTTTTTATGGGACCCTACTACATGAAAAATGTGAAATACATGAAAAACGTTATTGCAATCACATTTTCATGTAGTAGGGTCCAAAAAAAGTATGTAACATGGGTACTCCTTGGATGCAAAATTAAATTTAGCATCCAACGAGTCCTCCAACTCGAAATTTGAGTAAAATCGTAGGGAGATAAGTTGAAAATATGAGTTGAAAAAATAGTTTTTTTTTTATCTATTTTCCTTTTTATCAAAAATGGTGAATCATCCCCCATGGTTGACATCATCATATTACATCTTATTGGTTCTTATAAAGTTGGTTTTTGTTGTACATTTTTGTTTTGAGGCTCATTTTTTACTTCAAAATTTCTCTAATGATAGAGAAGATATGAGGATAGTCTAATAAGTTTCTTGTGTTTGTTGTTGTATGTTTTATTCATATGTCTCAATATTCTAACATGGTATTCTTATGACGCTCACAAGCACACATCACAGAAAGTTTTTATTGGTGATTGCAAACAACTTTTAGTAGTAGGTTCTAGTAATGTTAAAGTTCTTAATGGTACATTGAAAGATGTTTTTCATGTTCAAAGCATGCCTACCAATTTCCTTTTCATTTATAATGCATATCAAAGTAGTTTTTTACGATCCTATTGAACATAATTCTAGTTTATATAAATTTACTAGTTTTCATTCAACTAAAATCAACCATTTTATTTTATGTTGCTCATGTTGATGAACAAAGTAAATTATGGAATCAAATATTAGGTTACTTGAATCATGGTAAAATGAAAATGTTATCTAAAATGGTACTTGGCTTACCTTCTATTTCCTCCACAAAAGGTGTTTTTGAAGGTTTTGTGCCTGGTAAACATCATATGGAAATGTTTGATAAAGGTAAAGCTTGGAATGCTAAAGAACAATTGTAATTAATTCATAGTGATATATGTGGTATGCTTGAAACACCTTTGTCTCGTGCTATCTATTTTCTTACTTTTGTTAATGATTATAGTAGAAAATATTGGATTTATTTTTTGAAACATAAAATTGAAACCTTTGGTAGATTTCAAAAATTCAAATCCATGGTTGCAAATGAATCTAGTAAAAATATTAAGACATGAAAACTATTAATGAGGGAGGATTCACTAAAAATGAATTTATTGCATATTTATCTAAGTATGGTATTTAACATCAAATGACTACTCCTTATACACCTCAACAAAACAATGTAGTTGAAAGGAAAAATAGAACTTTGGTTGAAATGGCTAGATGTATGCTTTATTCTGGAGGATTACATGAAAGGTTTTGGGTTGAATTCATTTGTTGTGCTAACTATATTTTAAATCAAGTTCCTACTAAGGTAGTTTTCCAAGTTACTTCTGAAGAAAATTGAATGGGAGAAAACCCGACATAAGTAACTTTAAGACATTTCACAATAATTTTGGGTCCATGTCCCTAATGACAAAGGGAAAAAGTTAAATCCCAAGTCTCGAAAATGTGTTTTCATTAGCTATAGTGAGAATTAGGCTATTTGATCAATCTAGCAAAGGTGTTATCATTTGGAAAGATGTTCAATTTAATGAAATTTCTCCTCCCCCTAAGTTATTTTTTGGACCTCATGTAACCTTGAATTTTCCTTCATCTTTTGTTACTCCCATCTCTGTTAATCCTTCTTCTAGATCTATCCCTAATATTGATCCTAGTTCACCTACCTCTTCTAGCGATCCTCCTAAATGTTCCAAAGATAATAAAGTGGTTCATGCCATTAACCCTTTTCCTATTTGGGCTTGTAAAACTCTTGAATTTGCAAGTTCTAAGACCAATATTCCTTCCAATACTTGTCAAACTAGATTTTAATTTTGTCTTATGACTAAATTTTTGGCTACAAATGATCCTTCCATATATGCTCAAGCTAAGGACAATCCTGAATGGGAAAAAATGATTGTAGAATATGACTCACTGGTGAAGAATAAGACTTGGACTTTTGTTATCCTTCCTCCTACATGGAATTTAATTGGTTGTAAATGAATATATAAGGCAAAGTTTATGACAATTATAAAACATAGATCCGAGTTAGTGGAGAAAGTATTTTCTCAACAAGAAGGTATTGATTATAATGAAACTTTTTCTCTAGTGGCTAAAATGAACACTATAAGAACCAGTGTTTCTCCTTTTACATCTACCAATGGGAACTACACCAAATGGATGTCAAAAGTGCATTTTTGAATGGTGATCTTCGTGAAGACATTTATATGCAATAACCACATGGTTTCATCACTAATGAAGCTTAAAGTTTGGTATGCAAACTAAAAAAGTCTTTATATGGTCTTAAGGAGGCACCTAGAGCTTGGTATGAGAAAGTTTATACTTATTTCTCGAAGAATGGTTTCAAACAATGTATATTCAATTTGAATCTATATGTAAAGCACTTTGGTAATCAAGTCTTCATCATTGTATTTTATGTGGATAATTTTTATAATTACGAGAATCCAATTTGCATTTATACAGGAATCAAAGAATAACCTTAAGAATCAATTTGAAATGATAGATTAAGCATATTGCACTATAATTTTATGGGTCTTCAAATTTGGCATATGTCCAATGATATATTTCTTTTATATCCTAAGTATGGACAAATCTACTTGCTTAATTCCATAAATGATTGTAATCCTTCACCGATGCCATTTCAGTCCGGTGTAAAATTAATTGTTAATTATCCTACTCCCCTTGTTGATGCTACTATGTCGTAAGCTTGTGGGAAGTTTGATATATTTGACACAACAAGCCTGATATCCCTTTTGTTGTTAATATGGTCTTGAGGATTATGCACAAGCCTCATTAAATGCATTGGCAAGCAGCAAAGAAAATTCTCAGATATACAAGGGACAAGGAATTATGGTATTTTCTATTTAAGTGAGGCTACAATTTCTCTTCTTTCTTATATAGACATTGATTGGGAAAGTGATAGTGCATATAGATGGTCTACTATGGGGTACATCTTTAAGCTTGGTTTACGTATGATTTCTTACTTTGAGAACCTTTTTCTCTTTCTTCTTATGAAGCAAAGTAGAGGGAAGCTGAAGGAGTAGTTTGGTTATCGCATATTCATACCAATCTTGGACTAGTTCATAAATTAACTATAGATTTAATATGTGACAAGTAGATTGCAATTCAACTTGCATATAATCCATTGTATCACTCCAAAACCAAACACGTTGATCATGATACTCACTACATTCAAGATCTTGTTTTGGATGCTAGTATTTCTTAAAGTATTGTCCCACAAAGTAATAAGCAACAAATTTCTTCACCAAATCCATCACAGAGGTAAAGTTTGTGTAACTATGAGAGTTTTTTGGAATTTGGAAAGTTGTCATCAAGGAAGAGTGTTGATGTAATTCCATTTTCCTCCAAAGGTGTTCCTTCTCCCTAGTCATCATTCAAGGGGGTGTTGGATTTTGTTACTTTGGAAAGTAGTAATGTCTAGTGTTATGTTAGAAGAATTAATTTTATGTAAGAGTTATGCCACATTCACCATGGAGTAAATTCTCTTGTTATCATTTATTATATAAAGATGTTAAATTATCCCTCGGGGGGGCAGCTCGATTGATGATCATCATTATATGAAGTGTTTGTGAAGTGAGTGGTTCAAGGTTCAAATCCCCCCTGAAAACCTCATGGGCCATGCATGGGGATGTAGGTTTAGTGGTAGTGATCAGAATCAACCCCATGTTACGCAAGTATGAGCCCAACCCAATTCCTAATTCATCTAAACACAAATGTGTGTGTGTGTGTGTGTGTGTGGGTGGGTGTGTGTGTGTGTGTGTGTGAAATTATATTTATCCAACTTTTATTATTGGGATGTAATTCCTCCATATCTCTTAGTATATAATATAGGAAAGAGAGACCCATAAGAGAGATGAACATAGGAAAAAGTATTATCTTTGTAAATGGTAAATCATTTGTGTAGGTTCTCTCAACTGTAAGATTGTATATTTCTTATGGATAAAGAAGACAATACCTTCCAGTGAATGTTTCCCACATTCGGGTTTTATCACGTATATCTGGTGTACTCTTTTTTTTCTCTTATCTCTTTCTTACTTTGATTAAATATTGTTGTTATATGAATAGGAATATAGAGTAGTAAAGTTCTTGTGTTTAATATTTTTGTATGTTTATTCATATACCTCAATATTCTAACAACAACAAGATCACAACTCTACAACAAATAAGAAGATGCCACATGGAGATTAAGGAGAATGTATGTCAAGAGTTATTAGTAAGGAAACAAGACCAAGTTTGAGATAGAGAAAAATGTATTTAAGGTAATAGAGAAAAAAGTAGTTACCACCATCTAAGAGAGAAGTTGGAAGCAAAAGCTATAAGAGTAATTTAAACAATTAGATGACATATTGAGATTAAGAAGGAAAATTTCCAAGAGAACAAGTCAAAAAGGGGGTGCTTTAAACATGAAGAAGATGAGAGAAAACCCCACCATGGCATTTATCCTACCAACATGATGAATTTGTAACCTAATGAGAAGGTTATCAACCAATTGTATAATTATTCTATATTTAATTAGAGAGAACAATAGATAGAGATAATGATTTTTCCTATTGGGTTTCAATGTTAATCCCTATATCATGTGTGATTATGTTGTCCTCCAATAATTGAAGTAGTTGAATAGTGGAACAAAACAAAAGGATGAAGAAGAATTAGAATTATAAGAGGGTAACTAAGAACGTGAACGTGATTCCATAAAAGTTTCTAATGGAGAATATGATCACAAGACAATCTTGAGGAGATGAAGAATTATGGAGAAGCTAATGAAGATGAAGATGTTGATCATAGAATGAGCATATTCAAATCTTCCAACTAGGGAGATGTTTGTGGAAGAGTAAGTGTTGTAGAATGAGTGAAAAGATATTGTATAATGAACATAAGAAGATGTAGATTATTGAGATGAGAAAAAAGTCCTTGGTTTTTTTTATAAAGAAGAGGAAGAAGTTTGAGTGGTTGAGTTAAAGAAGGTGAAACTTAGGAGAAGTACTTTACGTTGTGTTGTTTCAAGCAAAGAGAGGTTCAGTAAACCTACAAATCATAGTAGACATCAAGAGTGGAGGCAGTTAAAGGTTTTGTATGTGCAGGCATGGCTCAAAATTTGTTATGCATTGCGATATACAACTTTTAAAGGCAGTCCTCTAGTAGAGTTACAAAATCTCTAAATGAGAGGTGATAAGCACATGAAGTAGTACTTCGAGAAGGTAAAGAGTAGAGATGTGGTAAAAAGAGATTGAGACTAAAAATAATAGAAGAAAAGAGGGAGTTTGCATCAAAAGGATAAGTTGCAGTTAGATGTGGAAATGAGAATTATTGATTTCCATTATATATTGTATGTTGAATTTGTTGTGCGTACATTCACAACAAAAGTAAAGAGTGCACCACATGGAGATTGCAAAAGAAGATGAAGTTTTTGATTGAATATGAGATTGAACCTCTTAAGCATAAGAACATGTTTTTTAATAGAATTTGATGTAAGGAGCATCATTGGAAAAACGAAGATACCTTGAGAAAAGCATACACAAGAAGATTGTGGTGAGAAGATGAGTATGTACTCACAAAGGTGAAGGACAATTAAGAGAAAGCCTCATGATGTATGGGATTGATGATGTGGAAGTGAAATAGATGACATGAATTATAAGTGGATGACTGTGTCAAATGTTGAGGAGAGAAGAGTGGACACACGAAAATTATAAATTGGTTGTTGGAAGGAGTGCATGTGTTAAAGTTTTGTTAAAAACAAAATATTGGTTTTTAGAACCCTTTATAAAGGAAAAAAGGTGTAGGCATTATTGGGGTGTAGCTAGAGGTAATGAGGAGGATTGAGACATTTCACTCTTTGCACCCTTCGCATGGGGTAGAGTGTGAAGTAGGTAGAATCCCTTCCTTCCCCTACCCCAAACATTTGTTTGTGGAATATTGTAATATAAAAAAAAACACTAGTTGAACCTATCCACATATAAAAGGGCATGTGGGGAATAGAAAGTTATGACTATGTGATAATGAAGGGGTTCTAAACAAAACCTTGTAATGAATAAGCAAGGGCCACATGGAGGTTAAGGAGAAGGTCTGTTGAGAGTTGTCAGTGAACAAGAACAATCACAATTTTGTGTTAAATGGAAAAGACTATTGATGTAACCAAGTGATGATACCATTCAAGAGATAAGTCATAGGCAATAGTGACATGATGTTAATTTATAGTATGTTCTATGCTTAGAGAAATTTACTTCTCTTTCTTATTATTATTCACAGATTAGCAATCACATGTGCATAAGTAAAGTGTAGATAGAACATTAAACGATCAACAAAAAACAAGCCAAGACAAGAGACACAAGATGTGGCAGCTAACCAGGAACAAACCCCAATATGGGGAACCCTTTGATCAAATCTTCTTTTATCTTGAATAATTCAGTAGAGAGAAATAGTACAAAAATTTGATTTATATCAGCAGTAGCAAACCTTAGATCAGCAGCATCAGCATTAGCGGCTTCATCATCAAAACTAGGGCAGTCGATATCTCGCAAACTGATCGTCGGATCGGGTTTGATTCCACCACCAAAAAATGCGGCCTTCAGAGGAGGTCCAGATGGACCTACAACGCAGTTCTCAAGAGGGGATCTTTAGGTCAACGTTGGTCAAACTTTTGTTCTGCAATTGCAGCACTAATTTATGCGTCCTTCCTTCCACCTATGTGAGAGAGAGTCACCTACTATGCAGGATAGAAGAGACTCTTTACTGCGCTGGAGAGAGAGAGATGTGATAAGTTGAGTGAGTCCAAATGAGGAAAAGTCCTCCGGTATTTACACACATCTGATGATAATTGAATAGATGCGATTTTTGGGCTTCTGAGCCTACATGAGTTGTTGGTAGGCTTGATAATTATTCCATAATCAAAATAAATTCATATCTCCATAAATACTTATCGGAATTAGATGATCTTTAGATCAATCCTACACCTCTCGATGAGAGGAGTCTAATAAAAATATTATCAGCCATGAATAAGATGACCCACATGGATTTTGGCCCTAGTTTCCAATTTTAACACTCCTCTCAACTAGGGAGAACTCCATCTGCAATCTATCTGTCGGTCGCTACTATTCATCCATCAAATGCACTGCCCTGTACAGCTTGACCCTTGCCCTGCTCTGCTCTATTTTTCCTGTTCTGATTTGTCTTGTTCTGCCTTGTATTGATCTGTACTTTTCTGCTTTGTTCTGTTCTGCCCTGTACTGCTCTGCTCTGCTTTATTCTATTATGCTCTGCTTTTGTTTGAATTATGAAGAAGAAGAAATGATCGAGGATGCATCATACTGACTCAAAGTTAGTCTTAGAGTATGTACCCCTAGTCCCAGACCCGTCTCAACCAACCCGAAGTCAGCGTCATAGTGAGTACAACTCCTACCACTGGTCGCAGACCAGTATCATCCTCCACTAACTCGAAGTCAGTCTCAGAGTGCGTACCACTGGTCCCAGACCAGTCTCAACCGACCTGAAATCAGCGTCATAATAGGTACCACTCATACCACTGGTCCCAGACCAGTATCATTGATCCCAAATCAATGAAGGTCATCCTAGCGTAGGGAGTACAGTAGATACAGCAATGCGTCCATCGATACTACTATGGTCCCTAACTTCATTTCCCTACTCATTGATCAGATGAGAGGTACTTCCCATGAGTACCTAACTGCATGGGTAGGATGCCTCGACAGGAGAACTTAATCAATCCTGCCCTCATAAGAGAACTAATCATCCTACTACAATTGTCATGGAGAACACATCATCCAAACCTCACAGGAGAATAAATTATCTTGCTACATTTTGTCATGGAGAACACATCATCCAGACCTCATAGGAGAACTAATCATCCTGCTACACAAGAGAGTAAATCATCTTGTCGACAGGAGAGCGAATCATTATGTCCACAGGAGAGCGAATCATCCTGTCCCACAAGAGAGCGAATCATCTTGTCCACAGGAGAGTGAATCATCATGTCCACAGGACAGTGAATCATCTTGTCCCACAAGGGAGCGAATCATCTTGTCCATAGAAGACCGAATCATCTTTTCTAGAGGAGAGTGAATCATTCTGTCCCACAAGAGAGCGGATCATCTTGTCCACAGAAAAGCGAATCATCCTATCCACAGGAGAGCGAATCATCCTGTCCCAATGCGCACCAACAAGGGAGGGTGAGTCACCCTGTGGTTGTATGTTTCTCCAATAAGAACCACAAGGCCCCAAAGCTCCCAGAGCTCAATGTATGCAACATGCAGGGCCCTTTTACAAAGGTTTCTTGACGAATCCAAGTCGTTCGGGAAAATCACAGATTTGATCTTTCCCCGGGGCTTTGTCAAAATGTCAGTGACTTGTACATCAGTCTCAATGCGATGGAGCCTCCTTGCTCATTGATTTACCACATCCCAGATAAGGTGGCACTAGATTTTTATCTGCTGGAGAAATCATCGAATACATGATTCCTCTATAATTGTATCCCACCTCTGGTTGTCACAGAGAATCACAGTGGTATTCATCATGTGTACAAACAGCTCACTGAAGAACTTCCACAACCAGACTGCCTCACAGGAGGCCATGCTAGCAGCAATGTATTCTTCCTTGGTGATGCTCAGAGCCACCGACTTCTGCTTCCTACTCATCCATGATATTGAGACAGATTCCAAAGAGAACCAGCACTAAGAAGTGCTCTCCACACTGCCTGCTCACTCAGCATTCGAATAATCATGCAGTTTCATATTTTCGACAGTGTATCTCAATCCATTATAGATTGTGCCCTGAAGACATCTCAGAAGATTCTTGGCATCAATCTAGTGAGCCTCATCCAAATATGAGCTCATCATGCTCACTGCAAAACATATGTCTGGATGGAGGTTCACCAAGAACATCAATGCGAATGAGTTTATGAAACTCAAAGGCATTTCTCAAATCTGGTCCGACATCACTACCATATAACTTCTTAAAGTTAAGATCCTTGAGGTAGTCACAAGCTTGCAGTCCACCATATCGAATTTTTCCAATATCTTCACCACATATTTTCCTTGAGATAGGAAAATTTCCCTTGGCTTCTGCCAGACTTCGAGTCCTAGGAAATAGTGCATTAGTCCTAGGTCCTTCATTTCAAATTCAGAAGCCAACTCCCTCTTACATTTGTGAATGAGAGGATCTGCACCTGTTAGAAAGAGGTCATCCACATACAACAACAGTATGAGAGGTTTGTCATCTTCAACCTTAAAGGGTTAGGATTGGCTTCACTCCTAGTGAATCCAAACTTCAACTAGCTATTGATCCTCTCATACCATGCTTGGGGTGCTTGCTTCAACCCATAGAGAGCCATCTTCAACCTACATACATGAGATTTTCGATCATAAATCTCAAATCCTTTGGGTTGCTCCACGTAGACCTCTTCTTTGTTTGAACCATGCAAGAAAGCGGTCTTGACATCAATCTGATGTAGGTTCCATCCTTGTGAAGCCGCAAGGGCTATGATCGAGCGGATGGTGGTATATCTGGCCACAGGTACAAATGTCTCGTCATACTCTTTTTCTTGTGGTCCCTGGTGTCAGCTTCTTGAGAGCTCCTTACTGTAGGAAGCTTGTTCACCTTGCTAAGGGCCATATCTTCGTCAAAGGTGACATCATGACTAATCATGACTTCCCTTTGACCGGCTACACAGATTCTATAGCCCTTAGTAGTTTCACCATAGCCCACAAATATTCCTTTCTTTCCAGATGCACCCAATTTATTCCTTTTCTCTTTCGGCACATGAAAATATACAGGGCTTCCAAAAATTCTAAAATGAGATACATCAGGTTTCTTACCAGTGAACATTTCTTCAGGAGTCTTGGAACCTAATGCTTGATGAGGGCATCGGTTTTTGTACATATATGGTGGTGTTTGCAGCTTCGGCCTATAGAAACTTCAGAAGTCTTTGATCATGCAGCATGGCACGAACAACTTCCACGATCGTACGATTCTTCCTTTCCGCCACACCATTCTGTTCAGAAGTATATGGTGTAGCAGTCTCCCTCTTAATGCCAGCTTCTTTACAAAAGTCATGAAACTCGTTAGTTTCATATTCAGTCCCATTATCAGTCCTTAAGAACTTGATCTTCTTTTCGGTTTGATTCTCGATCAAGGCTTTGAAGTGTCGAAATAAAGAGAACACTTCATCCTTCCTTTTCAAAAAGTATATCCAAGTCTTTCGAGAATAGTCATCTGTAAAAGTAATACAATATAAATGTCCTCTCAAGAAGTTCACAGACATCATACCAAATATGTCTGAGTGAACTAGTTGTAACATATTAGAGGTCTTGCTTTGGCTTGAGGGGAATGGTCCCCTTTTGAGCTTTCCTTCGGCACATCTCAAACATACACCTTATTTCTCTACTAGGATTCAGGCGTCCCTGTTACCATTTGTCTTACAATGGGTAGAGATTTATAATGAAGGTGGGAAAACCTTTGATGCCAAAGTTCAGACTGAATAGATGTGTCACAAGACATGACACCTAGCGGACTTCCACTGACCTGATATAATGAATCAACTCGAAACTCAAGAGTGAAGGCATCTTTAACATTATTTTCCATACACTTACCTTGCCATCGCTAAAGGTCACCTTGTAGCCTTTGTCTTCCATTGCTGAGATGGACACTAGGTTCTTCTTGAGGTCAAGTACATATAATACATCCTGTAAGTGGATCGTATTTCCTTGATTTAATTTAAGAGAGACATTGCCTACACCTTTCACGGGATATTTCATATTATCTCCAAGGACAATTTCTAGGTTAGTTTCCTTCTCTATTAGATTATGGAGAACTCTTTGTAACTAGTGAAGTGCCTTGATGCACCACTATCAATGAGCCAAATTCCCATTGAGTCTGAAGGAGCAGAGGTAGATAGAGCAACTGGTAAATAATATTCATCCTGCTTATTTTTAACAATGTTAGATTCATACCTGGAATTTCTAGCCTTCTTGAACGGTTGTCCTCTTGTTGGATTACCAGCACTCCTTTTGTCTTTGTTATTATGTTTCCCATTCCTTTGATTTCCATGAGAGGAATTTTGATCATCATCCCGATGTGAGATCTTTCTATCAGGGCACTCCTTTGCATAGTGTCCTAGTTTATTGCAAATATCGTCCTTTTCTTCTACCCTTAGGTCTAGCCTTTCTTTTTTATTTAGTCCTGGAATTATTTCTTTTCTTAGCATGAGAAGAAAAGGCAGCAGGAGGACCTTTAGGCATGGGCATTTCTTGCTCTTCAACCCTTGTTTCTTCTTGAATGCATCTAGCCATTAATTCCTCAAAACCAGGAATTACATTATTGTTCAGAAGAGTAGTGCTGAACACATACCATTCGGATGGTAATCCTCCAAGAGTTGTGAGTGCCATTTCCCTATCAGTAATAGTCTCCCTAATAGATAGGAGATCATTCTTGATCTTGGTGATACTTAAGAAGTATGCTTGCATACTCTCATCTTTGCCCTTCTTAATTTCCTTCAGCTTATTTCTAAGAAACAGAACTTGATTTGGATCATTAACTTTAAATAAACTCACCAGTCTATCATAGATTTCCTTGGAGGTGTTCAGATCGGAGATGTAGGCCACCAAGCCCTTGTCGATAGAGTCTCGGACGATCTTCTTTGTTTTGACTTCGCCGGTTTTCCATTTGTTCTTCGCGGCAACAGGTGCATTTGATGGAGGCTCAACAATATTGCCTCTCACATGGTCCAACACTCCTTGACATCTTCCATCCGTGATAGTCAGCTTTCTCAATGAGCTTGTCTTCGGCATAGAAGAGTGTTGAGGACCCCATAGTTATTTTATGATAGCCTTGCCAATCTTTTCTCTGGTGATTGCTCTTGCTCTTGCTCACGCTTTGTCTTCACCTCAACTCTGATTCCATGTTAATTTATGGTATGTTCTATGCTTATAGCAATTTACTTCTTTCTGTTAGGTCCCCATAATACTAGTGATGCCCCCATTAATATTGTAGTTGTATCCCTTATTAATATTGTTGTGCCCCTATTGTCCCCACATTGTTATTACTGTGCCCCATAGAATCTCTTTATTGTTATTTTTGTGCCTTTATATTATTATTGTTAAGTCGGCTTGGTTATATTGTAGCCCCTTAGACTCCTATATATAAAAAGGAGGTTTTGTCATTTGAATCATCCAAGAATTATTCATTTGTGTAATGTAAAGGAGGTTGCCCCCTCGAAGAGGCTGAATTCTAAGGTATTCAACTATCTTTTCTACTTTTTGTGAGCTGGTTTCATAACACTTTCTTATTATTATTCACAGATTAGCAATCACATGTGCATAAGTAAAATGCAGATAAAACATTAAATGATCAACAGAAAACAAGCCAAGACAAGAGACACAAGATGTGGCGACCAGCTAGGGACAAACCCCAATATGGGGAAACCCCTTGATCAAATCTTCTTTATTCTTCAATAATTCAGCAGAGAGAAATAGTACAAAAATTTGATTTATATTAGCAGTAGCAAACCCTAGATTAGCAGCGTCAGCATTAGTGGCTTCATCATCAAAACTAGGGTAGTCGATATCTCGCAAACCGACTGTCATATCGGCTTAATTCCACCACCAAAAAATGTGACCTTCAAAGGAGTTCCATATGGACCTACAGCGCAGTTCTGAGGAGGGGATCTTCAGGTCAACACTGGTCAAACTTTGGTTCTGCACTTGCAGCATTATTTTATGTGTCCTTCCTTCCACCTGTGTGAGAGAGAGTCACCTACTGCGCAGGAGAGAAAAGACTTTTTACTGCGCTGGAGAGAGAGAGAGAGATGTGATGAGTTGAGTGAGTTCAAATGAAGAAAAGTCCTCCTATATTTATACACATCTAATGATAATTGAATAGATGCGACTGTTGGGCTTTTGATCCTACATGAGTTGTTGGTATGCTTGATAATTATTCCATAATCAAAATAAATTCATATCTCCATAAATACTTATTGGAATCGGATGATATTTAGATCAATCCTACAACTCTCGACGAGAGGAGTCTAATAAGAATATTATTAGCGATGAATAAGATGACCCACATGGAGTTTGGCCCTAGTTGCCAATTTTAACACATGAACAATTTGAACATTCAAAAGATGGATGGAGGAAAAAGACGATAAATTTCCAAGATAACAAGCCAAAAGGTGGGATTCTCCAAACATGAAGTAGATAAGAGAAAAGGCTACCATGGCCTTCAAAATGAATTATTAAGTAAATGAGGTGGTCATGAACCTATTGTATAATTATTCAGCAAAATCAATAAGAAAGGGAGGTCAATCATTTGAGATGGTAGCTTTCACTTATGGGATTCCACTTTAATCCTTATGTTAAGAGTTATATGTTGTTGTTTGTTTGTTGTACTAGTTAGCATTCTATATATGAAATTGTGAAGGTGTTATAGAATTATGATGTATGACTTTGACTCATAAGGGAACCTTAGTTTTTGTTACATCATTTATATTATAAAATTTAATATAATGAAAATCTTCAATTTATTGAATATATATATAATTTGAAGTGCTTCCAAATATATGTTCCAAAGCATTGCATTGCATAAAGAAAATTTCCTTCAACTTGGATGTAAAGGTTTGAAGGGTGAACTCATGTTATTTTTATAGAACAAACCATTGTGAAAATAAAACCTTAATGGACACCTTAATACTTTTTTGACTTCACCCATAATACAATGCCCCATTGGAATTTTGAAGGTTTTCTAAATCTAATAAATAGATTGAAATAAAATATTGACACATCCTTTGAAATTCTATTGTTTTTTTAAGTAAAAATGTTGAGATTGTTATAAATTAATGCTTGTATACATTGTCCAATTTAACCTTCTTTCTACTAAGATTTTGATGTCTACATCTCACAACCATTAAAAAAACATAAAATATTAGAACGACTAAAGAAATTTTCTTTTTTTTTTTAGATTTGATTGTTTTATTTTCCTAAGAAAAAAGTTTGTATTGTTATTAATAAAAAGAAATTACAATGTGTAAGGCTATATGCATTAGAAATAATTATATTAGCCTTGTATATAGATTTGGCCTCATATATTTTTCTACTAAGATTTTGATGTCTACATCTCACAACCATAACAAAGAAAAAAAAAAAAAAATTAGAACGACTCAAGAAATTTTATTTTATTTTTAGATTTGATTGTTTTATTTTCCTAACAAAAAAGTTTGTATTGTTATTAATAAAAACAAATTACAATGTGTAATGCTATATGCATTAGAAATAATTATATTAGCCTTGTATATAGATTTGCCCTCACATACCTCTTCTCCCTACTTTGTACACAGTGATCAAAAATTTTAAATAAAGTTTTTGGTCATCATCTCAAATGATATTGGAAAATACATATGCTCAATCTTATCTACCGACATTAGCTTGTCGGCTTATACAAGAAACAAAAATATGAGTAAATGGAATGATGTCCAAGACTCATGAGCATATATCAAAAGTGTTTCCTTCCTCTGATATTAATGACATCCAAGTTCCTCAATCTATCTTTATTTTTACTTTAGGAGGCTCATCTACTATCATATTCCCATCCTTGTAGATGTGTGAAAAGGATATTTGTGAAAAAGTTGAGAGTAGTGACTATACATCATTAAATTCTCTCGGAGTTATTTCCTTGTGCATCCATTGAATTACAAAATTGAATCATCATAAATTTGACTATGAGAAGCTCTTGATTGTTGGAATAGTTTCAAAACCAATCTCAGGGCCATCAACTCACATAAGGTATTTAATTCCTACCCAATTCTAGCTTTGAGTGTAAAGTCATGGTTTTGTGATAAATACAATATTCCTCTGGTTCTTCCCCGAGGAGGGGTCCACTAAGAGGCACCATCAAAGTATGCCCATAAGAAGTTCTTATCTATTATCTCCTCCATGTAACCATGAGTTGAATGTTCCTCCTAAGATTGTGGGTACACATTTGGGATGTTTATAGCATAGACAACACATTTTAATGGTAATGTCTCTTTTTTTTAACAATTTTAGATTCCTATCTAGCCACACCCCCATGCAATGCTAAGAGAAGAACTCTAATCTATTTTATATCCTTGTTGGCACACCATACTAAAGGCTATTTCAATATCATCATCTACCCACATATTTTGTAAGCATGTCATCCTCTCCACTTCCTTCCTTCCTTCCTTTCTAAAAAGGAAAGTTAGAATGATATGTGTGGTTTCTTCTACTTTGTAACATAAGTTGTACTATCTAGACACCAAAAAAGAATCTCGTTAATTGTTGTCCCATGTGAGTGCTAATAAAATTGGATTTGGTTGAACTATTTAGTTTCCATAAGAACTAATGTTGTCACAATGTTCATAGTCAATAGCAATGTTCATTAGACATTTAACACTCTTATCATCAAGCTTCTTCTACTTCTCCAACACTACATGCACATTTGTTGGATAGTTGAATAGTCTCAAACACATCATTCATGACTTGTTTCCATACCAAGCTTCATTATATGTCATGTTGTGAAATGGTTTAGAGGTAAAGATGTTTCAAGCAATGTTTATTATAATTGCTTCTATCCATAACTTGTTTGACAACCTACTAGCACGAACATAACTCGTATGTTTTTGATGATATGATTTTTTCTCCCTACAATTTCAACTTGCTATAGTGAATACAAACCACATACTAATGCAATTAGTAATGTAAAAGGACTTTGATGTTGCTAATTGATATTCACTCCCACGGTTGCATCTACATTTCATGAGATTCATTTATTCACTTCTTGGGTAAAATCCATACAAATCTTAAATATTTTAACATTATATGACTTATTCTTGAGATAAAATACAACAATTCATAATAAAAAATCACAAAGAATTTTATGAAATTTACATCCTCCACAATGCAAGTAATTATTCATACATTTGTAAATGTTCACGTGGCTAGCATTGTTTACCGTAGTTCCCATTACTTCATTTTTAGAAATGGTGTTTTAAAGTGCTTGTGAGATATGCTTCCTTTACATAAAATCCAACTTCACTAACATTTAAAATTTTGTCTTAAGCATGGAGCTTTGATTCACTTGTGATTGATAAAGTATTAAGCTTTCCACTAAAATTATGGTATGCTCCACCAGCATAACTTGCCAAAAAGGGATTACATTGGATGCAAGCCCCTAGGGGAATTAGCTCATTATTCATCTTTTCAAGTGAATTGATATATTACATCCTAACCAATTAACTATTTCTAAAGTTTTGTCATGAAATATGTACAAAGTACCCTAATAACATGCTTTCAACGTTAATTTTACGAGGGACATTTCTTCAACATATATGTCATAATTAACATAGACTATCTAATCAATATTTGTAATTTTAATATTTATTAATAAATTTTAGTTAGACATTGACAAACTTCATATAACAATCTCTAATGAGCTGATCTCTTGTTCCACTAGTTCAACACCACTTCATTTTAAAATGTATAAAAAAAAATATGGCAGTTTCTAATGTAATATGTTGAGTAGCCCTTATGTCAAAACCCTGTCTTTCGAAAAACATAAAAATGAATGTAAATATATTTTTCAATATGGATATTGATTTCAATTTTCTTTTAATTTATGTGCAATTACTTAATATGCTTTCACGCGTCTTTAATGCCTACTTAATTAAATTACAATGGTATAATTTTTCCTTCCTTTTTCCTGTTTATCTTTTATATAAATTACAATGGTATCATTTTTCCTTCCTTTTTCCCGTTTATTTTTTATATAAAATAATAAGTCTTTTATCAATTAGTGTATCTTATATAGCTTTCCTCTTCCAACACTTTTATAAAGCAAAACTTCCCCAATTTTATAAAATTATAATAAGTTTATTAGCAGTAGCATCACAACATCTTCGAATTTAATTGATAATTATGATTGTTATTTTTACACGGTCTTTCATTAATTAATGTGTTAAATAACTTTTCCTTCCAACAATCTTGTAAGTTAAAATTCCCTGTTTTGAACACACAACTTGTAACTTTTCCTTCCAACAATCTTGTAAGTTAAAATTCCCTGTTTTGAACACACAACTTGTAACTTTTCCTTCCAACAATCTTGTAAGTTAAAATTCCCTGTTTTGAACAAACAACTTGTAATTACATCCTGTGACTTGTAAATATTCACCCATAAATCCAAGTTCTGAAAGATGCATTTGCTTTATTACTCTGAATTGTCACACCATTATTGTAAATCCAAGCTCTCAAAGATGTATTTGCTTCATTAATATAAATTGCCACGCCATCATTGTAAGCAAAGTTATTTTCTCTTACCTTCTATATGTGGGTTTCTTTTCTCATTAATACACTATAATAATAAAAGGAAGATATATCTATTTACAATGCATTTAGTTATTATATTCATTGGATTGTTATAGATGTTTGTTATATCGATTCGATTGCTGTTAATGTTTTGAGTGAATTGATAAATCTCGCTCCCAATATATATCTGAACAAATTACTTTACACCCATGACAGTCGTTTCTGCAAAAATGTTCTACAATGTCTGAAACTAAAAGAAACTCTAAAATGAATAATCATAGAAGAGCAGAATACTTTCTAACAACATTAACAAAATATAACTTGCAGACAATCTAGCAAGACAAACTACAGGTGTCAACATAGATGCAAGCAAAACATATAATAAAGTTGACTGGAAGTTCATTTTACCGTAGTGCCAACAAGATTCAATAGAGAGACACTCCTCAGGGTTTCTAACTACATATCCACTGTCAGTTGTTGTGCTCATTAATGCAACCCTGCAAAAATGTTAAATTTTGATACAAGTAACCCTAATCCTCTTGATGGCAGCTTTGGATTTACGGTAGTGGTTGTGCTGTTAAAACACTCATAACTCCTTGCTAAAAGGTTATCAATTCAAATTCCAGTGGATTAGCCAACCGAAAGAACCCTAATACTCTCTATCATGATTTCAGTTATTCTCCGATTCCCGCCTTCTTTAGGTGGGCTCAATAACTGGCCAGACAACCACCCTCCGTCTGCTGCAGCACTCTCTACAGCATTGTCCGGCACGAACACACAGCGTGGATTAGCCAACCAAAAGAACCCTAATACTCTCTATCATGATTTCAGTTATAGTCCGATTCCCGCCTTCTTTAGGTGGGCTCAATAACTGGCCAGACAACCACCCTCCGTCTGCTGCAGCACTCTCTACAGCATCGTCCGGCACGAACACACAGCGCCAGCGCTAGCTGTACAGCACGGACACACAACCCCAGAAGGAGGAGGAGCAAGAACACCACGAGAACTGCAGCAATGATCACAAGAGGGGTGTACGAGAAGATGACAGCCTCCGTCGAAGTTCCTGGATTCCCCATTGATGAGTAGACAATTTCACATCTTCAAAAACTCTCCTGAAATGGATGACTAGACAATGGGAAGGCAGAAATCTATGTATTTTGCTGGGAAAGAGCTCCAGTTCGTATTGAAGCTCGAAGCAAGTCAAGGCACAATTGTCTCACATAACAAAAACCATGAAGTTTCTTCATTTCTCATTTGGATGTCACAGAAACTAGCGGGGGCTTGTTCTTGATGTCCGTGAATGAGCGTATATCAAGCACCTTTTATCTCCAGAAGGTGAATAACAATTTTTTTCTTTCTAAAATTGCTCTGATTGCCGTCTTTACCCTCCACAAAGAGCTGGGTTTCTAGGTTGAAGAATCTGCAGAGCACTTCAATAGACACATTTCCTTTAAATTGGCTTGAATACACAATCAAATGCCCAATAAGGGAAAATTTAATGTTCTAGACAGTAACAAATCTAGATACGCTTTTCAGTAATCCATACCACCACCCGTAGCTGGGTTTTCCTTCTGATCCATGGGAAGCTCAACAGTGACATACTTTGAAGACACGCTGCAAGCAGAGGCAATCACAGAGACAAAATATATATACCGGATAGCCAAGATGCTAAACACATGACAACAAAAGGTTAAATTGTTACTGTGCAGACCCAACTGATGCAGTTCTGATTCTGACCACTTCCAAGGTACCCCCCCCTGCCTTCACCGTGTCAACATGCCATTTGCCTGGTCCAACAGCATTACATGCAACATGTTCACTCAAGTCTAATATAAGAAAACAAAACTTCAAAGTTCAATAGCACATTGGCCTTAGTTGAAATGCCGCAAACAGCTGTTGATATAATATCAAATATGCTCTCCCATTCCGAACTGTGAACGCAAGTTTGAGTGAAAACTACCAATGCCGTCCCATGTACTGCGTATTGATCATCATCGGTTGTCACCTGAAGAAAGCAAGGAGAGAATAAATGACCGACCTTGCTAATAATATGTGAAGCAATCGTCCATATTTAACCCCTCCCATTGAGAATCTTCTACTTTCATATTGACTATCATTCAGGAAAAGGGTACCATTTTTCTGGAGAATTTGTGCTTGGTCTGGAAGGAGGAAGAGGAGACTTTCAAGATTTATCTTTCGAGGATTATCTTGGATAACGTACTTGAAAGCTAGTCAGCTGTGTTCATTGAAGAGGAAAAGGGAAGACTTCACCTGCTAACTGAATTCCTAGTATAGAAATCCAAACTATGCTTTTAAATCTGATATACAAGCTTTCTGTATTGCATAGATTTAAAAGTAGATACTGATAAGAATGAGGATCTTCTATTTCAAACATGTCAGCTTTGTCTTGAAAATGGGATGACAATCAAGAACCCAATAGAATACATTTTTAATCTGCATTTCTACATGGATGTACCCAGTGCTCTCTTAAAGAAATTGTTAGTTACAATCATTCAAAATTATTTGAAGCACAGTGCATGATAAAAATACTCACCTAAACAACCTACTGCTATCAAAAAGCTGTTCTATTTTCTCACAATTGGAGTGCGATCAAAACATATTAGAATAAGAAACGAGAAAGAAACTCAGGGCCTGAATGCAAGAGGTAATTATGTGCTAACAAGGAAAGACAACAAATATCCCCACAGAAAACACTATTAGACTCAATAAATTATCAGTGCACACAGACACAAAAATGGCAAATTATTATTTTCCTTGGATATTAATCCCCAGGAAACTTCCAGACACTTCTCCTCATTCTGAGGATGGTACCAAGTGTAAAGCAGGTGGCATAGACTTGGTGCATCTGATCTTGTTGGAATCAAACCAGAGACCTGCACAGCGTGTTGGATTAACGGCAACATCTTGGCTGGAACCAACTTATTACAACTTTGCAACAGTGGCACCAACTGAATGAGCTAACCCCCAGGGCTACAACCATGCAAATAGTTGCTACAAATAATTATTACAAAGCATGCATCCACAGAAGCGTGTGTATTAACACATAATACAAAGCAGAGAAGCAAACAACAAAAACTCTCTGCATATGATCAAGAGCATGTGTCGAAGGTATTTTTTTTATAGAGATGTATATACATGTCTATTAAATATTCACTATATTACAACTATAACAGAATAGAAGAATGGTTTAAATCAATTTATGGCCTAGGAATCACAAATGAAAACTAAATGCAGACACTAAAGTATATTGTTATAAACTTATATGACAAGAAAATGCATATGCATAAATTTAGATTACAAGGACAATGATGTATACATGTAGCAAAGAAGAGATCTGTATATGAAAGCATATTGAAAGTTCTTTTTATCACAGCTACAGCTACAGGAAGATTGTGTGTGCACAGAGTACAAAGATGCTTAAAAATTTACTTATTGCCCAGTAATCACAATTAGCAGTAAACCAAATGCAAGAATTAAAGCAAGCATGGCTCTTATAAACAAAAAATTGCATAAATTTCAGAGGCAGACCTCGATCAAAATGGAAGCACCCTACAAAACCTAATATCCCTAAAAATTATAAAAACTAACATTTTCTCCTTTCCAAAAACATGTATCCAGGCTTCATGGGTTTCAGGTATTGGTATTGTACTACAAAGATGTCATGCTCAAGTAGAAAGTACCAGCCAAATAACCAATAACCCACTTCATCCATATTGAAAGAGGAATAACCTGTAAGGGAAACGATATACTCACTAACACCAGTCAAGAATTAACCCCCAAAAGGTGTGTACATACAACGAAATCTTGTATGAAGAGAGCAAGCTACATTATGCACAAACACACTGCATGTATGCTTTCCACTTTCCAAACATCTTAAAATCGAAGGAATGCCCAGATAAACACTGCATAAAAGAACTCATTAACAGGCTTCAAAATTGGCCCTTTCTCAATCAAGAAAACTTATGAAGATACAAAGGATGAAAGTCCAGAGATGGCCAGACCCTTTCACCCTTGCAAACTCTTTGGAATTTCCAAGAGAGAAAAATACCTTTTTCAACAATGCAACCATAATTAATTAAAGAAGGTATAAGCTTGGAGAGTTCTACAAATATACCCTCATGTGATGGGCAACAGTCTGAAGTTTCCAAAACTCAAAAAAAAACTTTTCTCCACAATGCCACCAGGATTATTTTAAAGAAGGTATAAGATTGGAGAGTTCTACAAAACCTTTCAAGTTATAGGCAAAAGTTTTAACGGTGTTTTACTCTACTACACTTCGATGGTACTGTTTTACCTATTTAAAGATAGAGAATAAGTCAAGGGCAATACACTTTGGGGGTCACTTCTCTTCATCCCTATAATGGTAGGATGCCTAGAAAATATGTAATGTACGGTCGTACTCAGATGCTTCCCTTGTCTACCGAGGCACTGTATACAAAATTTCTTCATTAACCAATTGTTTCATTTACTCTGATGCTTATTTGGCCTCTAGCAGCAAGATAGTCCTGAATTCATATGCAAATATAAAATAGCAGTGGAGCTAACAATGCATAAACAGAATTCATTCATTACCCATTGAAATCAAGAAATAGCAAAACAGAAAGCATTCTACAAAGACCACTTTGTTGAATTATCGATGTAATATGTACCAATGTTGAAAATATCGTTCCAGGGATTATATTGCTGAGGGTCTGGAAAGAAACTTATCAGAAATATTGGGGAGAATATTGGAAATTATTAAAAAAATTCAGCAAGTAAACTTAAACCCAAAGAATTCTGCAAGTATCAGACCAACTGACAACTTGAAAACTAAGGAAAAATCGGAGAAATTCGCAACATTTATTTGTACATGTGACCACCCGCCATTCACATGTGTCAGTATCACTAGTGTACTGGTAATCATGGTAAAGGTCATAAGTTATTTGTTTATTGTATCACTAAGTGTGGTTAAAAGTTAAAACAAAGCTAGTCAACTTTGATATGTAAGTTCAATAACCTTCTTGGGGGATGTGCTTCCTCATGTAGTCCCATAACCCTATTGGAAGGATGCCTGGTATAAATACACCACTCAAGTTCATTTGTAATCATATTTTTTGGTCACTGATCTAAATCTCCAATACAAGTGTTTTAAAATTACAGGTAATACATCTTTGATGTTCTCTTGTGGTTGGCATATTTTCTGTTTTATGTGCATTTAATCACTCATGCTTCGGCATCTTTATTTCTCTAACACATCTCGTTCATCTCTAGTGCACTTCTTTAGAGCTGCTTTTTCTTCTTTTCACTAGAGGATTTTCAGTTAGTGTTTTGATTCCATTTGATCTGTTGGTGATATCAACATGGTATCAAAGCAGATTTGAACCTTTCCTACTTTTCTGCTGTTAGATTTTCTTCTTGGCTGCCACTAGGTTTTCTTCTTGGTGGTTCAAACTTCATGCTATTGTGATCAAATTTTGGTGTTTGGAAGAGAACCATATTAGAGGAATATTATGGTTGTTTTTCATGGTTTTCTGCTGGCTGGAAAATATTTTTCTTTTTCAGAGCTGTTAAAGCTGTTTTATGGAGTAACTACAGAGATATCCACTGATTTGACCCTCTGAAACTAGGGTTTGGCAGTGGCATTGCCCTAAGCATTGCATAATCAGGTTTTTGGGCAATCTCTTTTCTAGGGTTTAACACACTTTTAACGAATCACTATAACAGCTGATCCAAAAGTTTTTTAGAACATCTCTTTCAGGGTTCACTTCAGCATTTGGTCTGAAGTTTTCTTATGATAATCTACAAGGCTACGAGTTGAGATCTCTTCTTTTAGCGTTTTTACCCCTATACAAGGGTTGCACTTCTCTTCTACGGTTCCTTGGGTATATAAGGATTTTTACCTTCTTTACAAGAGAAACACTTCCTCCCTAGGGTATTTTCACTCTCTTCAAAATCCAGCACTACCTTTTTGTTCATTCTTTATAGTAATATTTTCCTAAGGATTGAGTACAGTGATGTGTGGTTTGACGGTAAGTCACTTGGGCGAAGCCTGGGAGACCGCAGTTCAAATCTCATTGAGTACACTAACCTGCTGTGGTGGAAGCTAAAGGGGCGGATTCCCCAATCCCGTCTTGGCGGCACGTGAGTCTGCTCTTGCTAAAATCATAGGATCTTAGTATATCCGACTTGCAGGTAGTTGGATGTACTCCTAGTGTTATAGAGGCAGCTACGAGGATTGATCCTGGGTCTCCCATAGATTAGGACTGGCAGTTACCGATTCACCATGTGGTTAAAAAAAATATAATTTCCTAAGGATTGCACTATAAATACAAAAAAAAATACACTAAATATTTCTTGGATTGGTACTATTCCCTTCTTTCGCCTATATAGGGGATACCTTGAAGACTTTATGGAGCCTTTTTCTTTTTTGAACCTAATAACCTCATAATGAATTTTTGCACTATTACCCACCTGCTCTCATGCTTGGCCAGTCCACTCACTACAGGGAATTACAGGCATAAAAAAAGGGGCTACTTATATTTGGGCATATATGATAAAAAAGAACTCTATATGCAATGGACGTCATATGGAGAGTTGTGTCTTCAAGTCTTTCTTGACTTATCTTCAAGGGATAAAAGAGCTTGCAAGTGTGATCGTTTATGATAGGGAACTTCTAGATGATACTGCTGACACAATTTACAAGGCACATCTATCCATGAACATTGCATACGGGGTTGATACTTTATGATCTGCTTGGTATTATTTCACAAATTAAAAAACAGGCTAGATTATCAACTTATGTGCATGAAAGCAGAACCTTCCTGCCACCAAATATCAAATTAGATCTCGACTGGTGGTGGCAATTACCAAATACAAAAGTGTGCCCTAGATGTCTGTGGCAAATTGGGACAAACTAATTAAGGTAAAGAATCATTCCAAACGCAACATGTCAGTTCAACAGCTCACCTCTTCGTCTCAAATAGCCGAATCAGTCCCACCGTCGCAATCAGTCACAGATAAACCGAAAGAATGGAACGAGATTCCCCTCATTACCACTCAAGCACCAACTAGAAAAATGCATGAAGCGCATGCACTATCCTCCTCGGGGTTGACCAAAAAGTCAAAGTCATCAAAACCACGAAGGCGGCACCATATTTAATCATTCCGTTATCATGTTTTAATTACTTTACTTATTTTAATTTCTATGTCTATTGTTGAAAACAATTATTGAGCAGTTATCTAAAAACCACTATTTAAAACCCCTGTTTCCCATTGGGGGGGGGGGGGGGTGTTGTTGGCAATGTGGAAGAAACTTTTGCAGACACTGAAAATTACTTGTACATGATATACAGTGTTCGTTATTAATTTTGAAAATTATTCTTGGCGATTCTTATTTGTTCGTTTTGTTTCGTATGTTTTCTAAATTGCAATTATAGTCAATTAAATCTGAGGCTTGACCTCATTTATATTTTAATTCTTTAGTTGTCGTGTTCCGATATCGATATTATCAGCACAATTACTAAATGAGTTAACTTGAGTTATTTGCGATTGGATATTTATCTTTCGTTAATATAATTCATGCTTTACAGTGATTGCAGCTCTGTATGTTTTGTTATTATGTTAATATATTCTTACCTTTCCCATAGTGTACATTGTTCTCTAAGATTTGCATGTTTTACTCTTGCATAAATAGCAATCTCGATATATAGTATTAACTGTTATTTAGCCTAGAGTAAAATAAGCATGCTTGTACCTGCTACACATGTTTTCATCTAACTAGAGCGCAACCTTGTTTAAAGGCCGATATTTTCATTTCTCTTTTGCTTTATATTTCTATTTCCTTAATTTTCTCTTTCTATCATCGCCATATTTAACTATCAATTGTCTTGCTCGTTGGTGAGCTGACTTCAGAATTATATATCGCCAAATGATTCTCTTCCTCCTATGAATGCCACCATTATCTACCACGACTAAAACACTCACATCTGGTCTTATACTATTTTCATATTGAAAATATGACAATTATATTACAGGGTTACCCCTTGTGGTGTATTGAGGACCAGCAGTTACACCTAGAACGGCAGGGCTACCTAGTCCTCACTGAATGTGTGCTCAATTGTTTATATGTGGGAACAATTTGTGCACCAACAGTAAGCACACCACCTTTGCACTTCTTGACTAAGCGTGGATGAGATTGGATGATACTTGGCTACATTAGATGAACACCATAGTGCTTATCGATTGGTTTGGCATGACGATGAGATCTTAGCATGATGGACTCCTTATTTGAGGACAACACTCTTCCCATACACATTTCTAGATGGTTTTAGCTCTCTGAACAGCTATGTTTGATGATCTGTAAACTACCATGGATATTTTACCAAACAATTCGTCACAACAGATCTACTAAAATATATTAGAAAATTTGAAATCTATAGTATGAGGGTTTATTTCTCCTTAGATTTTTGGATCTATTAACTAATATTTATTGCGTATTCATGCAAATTATAATTATATAGAAAATAAAAAACAACAAAATAAAAACTCGCAAATCACAACTAACACAAGATATATCCCGGGAAACCCTTTCAAGAGAAAACCCAACTGGAAGGTGACACCACTTTGTTCTCTTTCTCTTAATAGAAAATGAATGCAAGTACAAAGAAGGCCTATGGTCCATGGGCTACTACAGTGCACAAATCCTCTATGTGTGCTCTCTCCCTATCCCTGTCAGCTACTCTACTCATCTATGGAACAAAATGCACTAAAAAAGAATGGAACCCCTTTTCTTCCTAGTGGCCCCAGTTATAACATAGCCCGATAGCCTACTAGTGGTTAGGTTTGACTTCAACTCTTAAAAAGAGTTACAATATTGACTCTTCTAGTCTTCTTCATCACGATCACGTGGCTAGCCCCTTTTCCATGAATAATAGGGGCTAATGTGTCATCCTTTTGAATTATGGTGGTCAAAACAGGAAGGCCAACTTCTGAGTGGCAATAACTTTTGCATATTGACTCCGATTGAGGTGATTCTTGTATCATTGGAAAGGTATCTATGTGTAGAATATGAAGAAAATGTGTTGCACTAAAACAACAAAATTTTAACCCCAAAAAAAGTCATTTGATGCCTCAAAATGCTCCTGTAATGTTTCAAACCCCAATCTACCAAATTGAATCCTACCAGTAAAAATGGTCCCGTGAGTTGATTCCTCCATTTTTTCCACTCTAAAAGCATGAAGATGGATGAAAAACAACGTAATGATCCAATCCAAATCACACCTCCCCCTTTTGGGAGCCTTTTGGTCCCCAAAAACTTCTACTTAATGAGGTGAGGGAATTTTTCCTCCAACTTTTCTCAGGTGTACTATTTAGCATTGCCCAGAAGCTATCCTTTCAACCCAATCTACCAAAGGTCATGATGCCCTTGTCTTGTAGTTATGAACCTCTTCTACAAAATTGTATCTTCTGTCAACTCTGACTGAGCATCTGGTGCCAAATCCTCTAAAGAAGGTAGGACCTATTCCTCTTCCTAATTTACCATGGAAGGCTCATACAGTTTTAGATTCTCTACACTCACAACTGAGTAAATGCACATGTAAGGGGGTAGACTAAGTCTATAGACGTTATCTCCCACCTTTTCCCATATCTCAAAGGGACCATACCGTAGAGCCTTGACTATCCTACCATGACCTTACAGCCTCTCCCTATTCAACTGTAACCATACTTTGTCTCCCACCTTGAAGGACTTCTCTATTCTATGCAAATCACGCCTGGCCTTAAATTTTTCCTGTGACTTTTGCGTTGTCTCTTGTACCTGTATATGAATTTCTCTGATCTTTTCTACAAATCTTTCTGCCCTTAAGGCATCCCTTGTAAGATCATCCCTCACTCCTCCTTGGTGCCCATATGCAATATCCAAAGGTGAAGGTGGAAAATATCCAAAACAAGTTTCAAATGGGGACATACCAGTATAAGTATGGACTATTTTTTCATAAGAATGTTGTATATATACCATACTTTCATCCCAGGTCTTCGGATGCTTCTGATTATAACCCCTCAAAAGTTGCATTGAAGTTCTATTGACTACTTTTATCTGCCCATATATATGTTAATGGAATGCTATAAATCTCTTTAACTTTATGTCCATCTTCTCCCACAATGTAGTCCAAAATACACTTAGAAATCTTCTGTCCCTATTTGAAATGAGGCTCCTTAGTATCCCAAAGCGCACCCAAGCCTATCCAAATAACAAGTTTATGGTCTTTCTACAAGGCATTTGAACATACATTTTATTGAACCTATCAACTACCACGAATAGGTGGTCATATCTTCCTACAAAGTCCATGAAAAGGCTTTTCTAAGGACGAGTGGGTATAGGTAAGGGATTATATACATTATAGACCATGTTTCATGTCAATAGGCTTGCTAGTACAACAAAGCATGCATCCTCTTATGAAACTGGACACATGTTCTTGCATCTTGGGCTAATACACATATCTCTACAAGTTGACCATTATCTTCCCTACACCAAAGCACCCTGCAACCTTGGAGGTGTGAGCCTATCTAATCAGTTGCAATCGCTCACATTTAGGAATACAAAACTTATCCAGACTATAGAGTAAATTGTCCTAGAGGTGGTAGTTAATTGTGTTGTCACTGTCATGCGACTCTAGCTTTCCAACTACTGAAACAACTCCTCAAATTCCTCATCCTTTGAATATAACTCATTGTATGCATCATGAGAGAATGGTTTCATGTGCAGCAAATTTACCAAAGTTGTGATCTTTGATGTGGGTGGCCTTGAAAGCATGTCAGCAAACTTGTTTGTGCTCCCCTTCTTGTACTTGATCACTAAATGAAATTGTTGTAAAAACCTCATCCACTCGTAATGCCTAGTTTGTTGTGGCTTACTCTAGGCCTGCAAATATTGTAGTGGTTGGTGACCTGTGAGGATTATTGTCTCCTTCCCCATCAGATAGTCTTCCACTTCTTCACAGCTTGCACCAGGGCATAACGCTCCTTATCATAGGTAGAGTAGTTAAGAACTGCCTCACGAAATACTTCGGAATGGTAGCATACAACCTTCTTCTCTACATCAAGACCACTCCCATAGCATACCCACTTGCATATGTCTCCACTTCTAAGGCTATTGCAAGTTCTATTGCTAGAATTGTTGCTTGACTAATATTCTTCTTTAACTCCTCAAAGACCCTCTATTAACCCTTTCCCCACTAAACTCTCACCACTTGCTATTATGGTGTGGAGTGGTGCTAATATTGCTAAGATGAGGCTATGCATTTCCTCAAGTACTATGTTGCCCCAACAAAAATCTTGACCTCAGAAACATTAGTAGGCACTGGCCATTTCATGATGGCCTCCATGTTGGTAGGATTTATCTTCAGCTCACCTCCACCTATCACATACCCCAAATATGCCAAGGATTGTTGTGCAAACTCACACTTCTTGACATTTGCCAGCAGTTGGAGATTCTTTACAATCTCCAACACCTGCATCAAATGTGAAATGTGCTCCTCCTAGGTAGCACTATATACTAGTATATCATCCAAATAGGCAATAACATATGAATCTATAAAAGGGCGCAGTATATCATTCATTAACCTCATAAACGTAGTTTGTGCATTACATAGGCCAAATGGCATGACTAACCACTCATACAAGCCTTGCCTAGTTTGAAGGTAATGTTCCAGGCATCTTCTTCTCTGACTTGAACCTAGGGAATCCTGACTTCAAGTCTAACTTGGTGAAGTATTTCGCTTGCTGCAACTGATCCAGCATAACATCTATTTTGGGTAGGGGATACCTATTCTTGAGTATAATTTTGTTCAACGCCCCTATAAGATATACACATTCACCAAGTCCCATCCTTCTTTGGCACAATGGTGATGGGAAACTCACATGGTGATGAACTCGGTCGAACGACACATGTTCCAATAGCTACTGCAACTACTTCTTCATCTCACTTGCTTCTATAACAAATTGCATGTATAGTGCAATGTTTGGCAATGGGGAGTTCGCAATAGTTGGATCTAGTCCTTCACTTCCCTCTTAAGTGGTATCCCTTTAGGCTCATGGAACAAATACATGTATGCTTGTAGCAACTCTTCTAGTTATTGTTTTTGTTTCTTAGTACACCCCTCCAGGGATGCCCTTGCTTCTCTGACTCTTCTACAGAATTAATCTCTTAAAAACAATAAAAAACACTTCTTGCTAGAATTGATCAGTTTCTTGGGTTGGTTGGCACTTACCAGCAAATTTTTTTATTTTTTTTGCGTTGATGGTGAACGGTTTTCCATCCTTAACAAGGCGATATTGGTTGGCTCTTTGCATGAAGATTGCGTCTCATATCTACATTAGGGATTTGCAAACACCACTGCACATACATCAAGGAGAACTACATCTAGTTCTACTTCATCATCAACATTGATAGCAAATATGATGTTGCATTGTTTTGTTACTTTTACTTTTGCATCCTTATTTACCCATCCCAATGGATATGGCCTTAGATGATCACGAACTTCCAAACCCAATTTGTCAAGCAACTCTGTTGCAATGAGACTTGTCTGTGATCCTTAGTCAAACAAAGCATCAATCTCGGTCTTTTTAACATGTATCTTTCTATGGAAGAGTCTAATCTTTTAGTTCTCTTCCTGTTCCTAAAGGCTACTCAGATTCACCTCCTTTTGTACTGATGTACATAAGATTTTCTCATCCATGTCCAAATTGCTTTCAACCTAGTTGCTCGAATTAGTGGCCATGAGATTCTTATTCTTATTGTCTTTCTTTTTGTTCTTCGGGTTAAGCTCTCGATGCAACTTCCAACATTTCTCCTCTATATAACCATCAATGTTATAGTGGTTGTTGTGGTTGCTGGGATCTTTGCACTAGTGTGTTGTGGTTGTTGTCTTTTAATTCTTTCCCCCTTTCCACTTCTTCCCCTCCTTAGAAGCATCGTGGTGCTCCTTTTGCTTCAACGCACTTGATTTTTCTTTCTTTTGGCCTATGTTCCCTAGGTATTATGTCTACACACAAGCCTCATCCATCGATTTGGTCTTGAAAAGCATCACTTGCTTTTGCAAATGGCTATATAGACCACCCAAATACTTGAGGAGTACGTTTGGGTTTTGTTACCCACCAAAAGTGGGTAACCCCTAGGAGAAACGTTTCTCTTAATCATCTCTTCCAGCTAACAATGACCAGCTCCTAAGAACCTCCAAGTAGCCGATGTCATGTGCCATTCATATCTCTGCCGCCTGTATCAGTCATATGTTTCCTCGCCCATTTGCCAAGAGCACATGTTGGAAGGTGGGCATCCAAGCCAAAAGGTATTTTATACATTTTGCATTTTGGTGTTTATGCATGCTTGTATTTAGGAATTTGGCATGGACTGTGGGGTAACCTAAAAGAAGGAAGGTCTTTAACAGTATTTTTGTTCCCTCACCTTAAATGGGGGGGGTTAATTTTCAACCCTAGTTTAGTGAGACCTCGCCTAATGGCCCATGGTTTTAGGAAGGGCACTACTTGAGAAACCCCGAATGAGATAGCATATCCCCATCTCTCCCTTTCCATACTTGCCACTTTCCATCTCACATCATGAGCTACTCCACCTCCCTTCTTTGGGTTCCACTGACCATTGGTTCACTAGAATTTGGCATTCATATCCTCATACCTAGGTTGGGCCAGGAAATTTTCCCCGGGAGGTCAATGCAACTAAAAGAAAGGTAAAGAGCATATAATGGACACAAAGCAAAATGAAAGAAAGAAAATTGTAAAAATGCAAAAGATGATCGAGACATACAAATTAGCACATGGGCAAAAGCCAAGCATAAGCTCTACCTCCATATTATGGCCATCACTCAGTTCCTGGGCCAATGTTGCCCTGCCACATCATGGAAAAGCAACCCTTGCATGTCCCAACCCCTGGTGGGCGATGAACTACCCCACCACTAAGGGGGTAATAATTGTTATACATCATACAAGGCATGTTCTCATTCCTTTAAGCTTCAAGCAGTAATACAAAGAAAAATCAAGAAAAGGTAAAAGGCAATTAGAGGGGTTGAAAAACAAAGGCCAAGGTAACTCATGCATCCACGATTGCTCCCTCAACGCATTTAAATTCTAAACACCTAGGATGTGGAGCTTCCTTCTTGTTGGTCCCTTGACCATGGCACTTGGCCATGAAGTCTTCACCCCTACATTCCATAATTATTCACATGGAAGCTATCGATTGAAGGGTGGACCAAGGACATGTCTTTCCCCTTAAGGCCTAGAAACACCTAATAGGGAATTCTATTAACCACTCCTTCCTAGGGAGGTAACACGAGATTAAAGCCCCAATTTTGGGAGGGAAGCCTTATAAGAAATGTCAATTTGCCCTTTATTTTCAAGCTTGATCCACTTAGATGCAAAAATGAATATATGTACCTAATGGTGAAGTTGCAACACTGGATATTGTGTGTGATTGACAGGTGGTTTCATAATGGGCTAGGCAACTTAACTGGGGCCCAAGTCCACTAGAGGGGCATATTGACACCCCCAGATAATGTGTTGAGAGTCATGGGACTTTGAACAGTTGTAGAGCATCATTTGTATCCATGGGCACCTTCAGCACCCACAGAGCTCTTGCCCTTTTGTTAATTTTAGGTATCTTCTATGCTTAGAGAAATTTATTTCAATTTTCCCAATTAGCTCAATATCTTTTCCAGATTAGCAATCACATCAACATAATACTAAATTGCAAATAGAACATAAACATAAATCACAGAAGACAAGCCAAGACAAGAGGACACAAGATGTAGCGCTAGCCAGGGGCAAACCCCAATGTGGGGAAACCCTTGATAAATTCTTCTTATATGTTCTTCAATAGTTCAGCAAAGAGAGAAAGAGAGTACATATACATCAGAAGTCAACATTACATTTTGACTTATCTAAATAAGAGCAGAGATCATCTCTAAGAAGACGACAAATGAGGTAGCTTAATTGAACTCAGTTGAAGGCATGTTGCTTCAACTGATCTTCCAAGGTGACTCCATCACCATGTGGCACCTCTTATTGTGTTGCACCATGCTGCACCATCATACCATGTCCAGCATCACTGAACTGCACCATGTTGCGCCCCTTTACATCATCATGTTGCGTACCTTTCATCATGTTGCTTCGTGTAGTGTTGCACTATGCATACTGTTGTCATATACAATGATGTCTACTTATAGCATTCATCATAAGACACCAAGGTTGCTTGCTATGGTGTTATGGCCCGCGGCCTAGCACATAGCAATGCCAATGTCTTCGAACAGCGAAACTAATTACAGTGACTAATTGTTGCAACAACCCTAACAGATTCATCAAGCAACCCTTATAATCTACAGCCTAGGCAAGGAAGACTTCTCTTCAACCATTTTGTTGTTCTGGGCACAAATCTGCCCCAAACCTATCCACGTTGTCTCTTGTTCTGAGGTTGTTAGGCCTACTACCTATCACAGTTCAGCTGTCATCTACAACTCACTCCAAAACCCCTTAATTGCAGTCCAAACAACCTTGATTAGGCTTGGCCTCAACAATCCTACACACAGCTCCTTGATCCTTGAGACAGCCCTGTTCTTGGACCTGTTTGCACCCTCAAATAGCCCTCAAACTAATCCGCACTCCCACAACAACTCGGCTTCTAATCTAGGCTCTCCACACTGTCCTCAAGTGACCTTACCACGTTGTCTCTTCTTGCTGCGACTAGGGCATTCTGCCATCATCTCTGTGACTGCATTTAGCTATGTATAGACTGCGGCTAGGGCACGTTTTTACATCAGCTATGGCTACTCCAAAGATGGGCTATAACCTTTCCTTCGATCTGCAGCTATGGCTCCAAGACTATGGATTCAAGGCCTCCTTATGACAGCGGATCTTGCTGCGTATAGAAGCTCCCCTAAACGTGGATAAGCTCAATGATCTTGCTTTTGTTGTGGCTAGGAGCCTCTTTTGACTGCGATTAGGGCATCCCTTTTTACTACGTTTAAGATTTGTCTCAAACCCTTCCAAAACAGCGTATAGGTTAGGGCATGACTGCATTTAGCTAGGGCATGATAAGACCTGCGGCTAGGGCATGATAAGACCTGCGGCTAGGGCATGATAGGACTGCATTAGGATCAACTGTTAGGTCTCCTTCACCGCGCTAGATATCCCTGCTTGGACTGCAGCTAGGCTTCATTATAACAGCGGCTAGGGCATCCTTTCTTTGATGCGTAGAGGGTCTCCTTCTAGACCTGTGTTTAGCGCTTCATCCTCATAGATTTCTCTTGCCACTAAAACCCAAAACAAGTGGAGAGAAATCAAGAGTGAAGTGTGTGTCCAAATGATTATCAAGCCACCTCCTTTTATACTAAAACGTTGAGCACACGTGGGGGTTATTTAGTTGTTGGCCAACCTTGACGAATTGTCCCATAACACAAATAAATTCATATCTCTATGGATACTTATCGGAATCGGATGATCTTTAGATCAATCCTACACCTCTCGACGAGAGGAATCCAAGAAAAATATCAGTTGCCATAAATAAGATGACCCACATGGATTTTGGCCCTAGTTTCCAATTTTAACACTCCCTCTCAACTAGGGAGAACTCCATCCGCTGATCCATCTACCAGAATATACTATCTCTGCCATCAGTGCCCTGCACTGCTTTGCTGAACCATGAAGAAGAAGAATTGATCGAGAATGTCTCATACCATTCTCTACTGATCCGAAGTCAGTCCCATATGAAGAGAGTGTGTCATACCACTCTTATTGATCCCAGATCAGTTCAAAAAGAGAGTGAGTTACATCACTCTTACTGACCCGAAGTCAGTTTCATTGATCCCAGATCAATATCAAAAGAGAGTGTCTCAAACCACTCATACTGACCCGAAGTCAGTTTCATTGAACCCAGATCAATATCATAAGAGAGTGTCTCAAACCACTCATACTGACCCGAAGTCAATTTCATTGATCCCATATCAATATCATAAGAGAGTGTCTCAAACCACTCATACTGACACAAAGTCAGTTTCGTTGATCCCAGATCAATATCATAAGAGAGTGTCTCAAACCACTCATACTGACCCGAAGTAAGTTTCATTGATTTCAAATCAATATCATCCTAGCATAGGGAGTACAGTAGTAACACGATGCGTCCATCGGTACTAGTATGGTCCCTATCCTCATTTCCCTACTCGTTGGCCAAATGAGAGGTACTTCCCATGAGTCCCAGACTGCATGGGTAGGATGTCTTAGCAGGAGAAATATGAACCACTCATCTTGCCTACATGTCGCAAGGGGTATCCCAGGGGAAGGTTGAACCACTCACCCTGTACACAACAAATCGCTAGGGGAAGGCTGAACCACTCACCCTATGACTATGTCTCGATGGGAGAAGGGGATGAACCACTCATCCTGCCTACATAGCAAACCACTAGGGGAAGGCTAGACCACTCACCCTATGGTTGCTCATCGCTCCAAGATGTACCCCCAAGCCCCCTGAAGCTCCCAGAGCTCAATGTCAATATTATATAGGACCCTTAGGAGAGAGTCTCTCCATGGCTCCTAGTTATTCTCAGAAAGTCACACATTTGACCTTTCCCAGGGACTTCAACAAAATGTCAGCGACCTGTACATCAGTCCCAATGCGATGGAGCCTTCTTGCTCATCGATGTACCATATCCCAGATAAAGTGGTACCTAATGTCTATATACTTGGAGTGATCATAGAATACTGGATTCCTCAACAATCGAATCCCCCTCTGGTTGTCACAGAAGATCACGTTGGTATCCAGCATGTGTCCACACAGCTCATTGAAGAGATTCCTCAACCAGGCAACTTCACAAGAGGTCATAATCGTAGCTATGTATACGGTCTCAGCGGTGATCAAAGCAACCGACTTCTACTTCCTGCTCATCCAGGATATCGTAGTAACCCAAAGAGAACCAACACCCAGAAGTGCTCTTGCGATCCTCCACACTACCTGCCCAGTCAGCATTGGAATAATCATGCAGCTTCACATTTCCGACAGTGTATATCAATCCATGAGAGATTGTGCCCCGAAGATATCTCAGAAGATCCTTGGCACCAATCCAGTGAGGCTCATCCATATATGAGCTCAACATGCTAACTACAAAACATATATCTAGACGGGAGTTCACCAAGAACATCAATGCTAGTATGAGTTTATGAAACTCAGAGGCATTTCCCAAATCAGGTCCGGCATCACTACCACATAACCTCTAAAAGTTAAGGTCCATCGAGGAGTCTCGAGCTTGCAGTTTACCATCCCAAATCCAGAATCCAACTCCCTCTTACTTTTGCAAATGAGAGGGTCTGCACCTATCAAGAAGAGGTCGTCCTCATAAGGTGCCAGTATGAGAGGTCTACTCATAGTGAATCTAACTTCATCTGACAGTTGTCAATCCTCTCATATCAAGCCCAGGGTGTTTTGCTTCAAGCTACAGAGAGATTTCTTCCACCTGCATACAAGAGATTCTTGATCATGAATCTCAAACCCCTCATACTAACAGACAGATTGCAAATGGAGTTCTCCCTAATTGAGAGGGAGTGTTAAAATTGGAAACTAGGACCAAACTCCATGTGGGCCATCTTATTCATGGCTGATAATATTTTTATTAGATTCCTCTCGTCGAGAGGTGTAGGACTGATCTAAAGATCATCCAATTCTGATAAGTATTTATGGAGATATGAATTTATTTTGATTATGGAATAATTATCAAGCCTACCAACAACTCATGTATGCTCAGAAGCCCAACAGTCACGTCTATTCAATCATCAACAATTGTGTATAAATACAAGAGGACTTTTCCTCATTTGGACTCACTCAACTCATCACATCTCTCTCTCTCTCTCCCTCCTGCATAGAAAAGAGGCTCTTCTCCTACTACGCAGAAAGAGACTCCTCTCACACGTGTGGAAGGAAGGTGCAGTATTTGGGGCTGCAACTGCAGATCGGAAGTTTGATCAGCGTTGACCATCAAACTCCCTCCTCAAAACTGCGCTGTAGGTGAATCAGGATCTCCTCTGAAGCCCACATTTTTTGGTGAAGGAATCAAGCCGATCTGACGGTCGGTTTGCAAGATATTGACTGCCCTAGTTTTGATGTTGATGTCGCTAACGTTGATGCCGCTGATCTAGGTGAGATCTAGGTGATCTAACAAATATTGATCGATGCTGTTGATCTAGGTGATCTGACAGATATTGATCGATGCCGCTGATCTAGGTGATCTGACAGATATTGATCGATGCCGCTGATCTAGGTGATCTGACAGATATTGACTGATACCGCTGATGCTGCTGATCTAGGGTTTGCTGCTGCTGATATAAATCAGATTTTTGTACTATTTCTCTTTACTGAATTATTGAAGATAAAAGAAGATTTGATCAAAGGGTTTCCCCATATTGGGGTTTGTCCCTGGCTAGCCACCACATCTTGTGTCTCTTATCTTGGCTTGTTTTCTGTCGATTGTTTAATGTTCTATCTGCATTTTACTTACTGTACAGGTGATTGCTAATTTGTGGATAATAATAATAAAAGGAAGTAAACTGCTCTAAGCATAGAACATACCATAAACTAACAGTTTCAACCCTGTGGACCTACTACATGAGGGTAATGGTTCCCTTGTAATATTCTCCTTCGGTACATCTCGGACATGTAACTTCATGCTCTTCTTGAATTCAGGCATCCCTGTCACCATCTGACTCACATTGGGTAGGGCCCCGTAATGAGTAGACCTCCGGTGCTATAGAAGAGATGTGTCAATCGACATGGTCCCCAATGGACTTCCTGCAACTTGATATAAATTGCCAACCCTGAACCCATGAGTAGAAGTACCTTTCCATCAATGAATGCCACCCTGAAACCTTTGACTTCCATTGCCAAAATGGACATCAGGTTCTTCTTGCGATCAAGTACATAAAGATTCTTGTAAATGAATCGAGTTATCCTCGTTCAATTGAGGGGTAACATTCCCTACACTCTTTCTGGGATAAGTGGCATTGACTCCAAGTATAATCCCACGATTGTTTCCGTCTCTACCAAATCAGAGAAAGCACCGTTCTATCTGATGAAGTGCCTTGAAGCACTACAATGATACAATCAATAAGCCAAATTCCCAAAGAGTCTGGGGTTCCTTGCTTTCTTTGAATAGTCAGCCATTTCCTTGATGTCCTGCATTACCTATCATTCCTCCGATCATTGAAGATGTCCCTGGAATGATTGTTATCTTCATCAAGTGATGTGTCCCTGCCATTCGGAAACTTCTTCGCATAATGGCCAAACATATTGCAAGCAAGGCATCTTCCTTTCCTTCCACCCTGAGATTCAGACTTCTCATTGAAGTGATCTTTAGGTAGGTCATCAGATGCTTCCGCTGCGCCACTCGTATATCATTCTCTACTTCGATTTCACCCTTGGTGAATTTGAAGAGGGATGAAGAACCCATTGAGTCTTTTTTGTCCTTTCCAACTGTCTTCGGTGATTTCTCTCACTCTTGCTTGGGCTTTGTCTTCACCTCAGCGCTGATACCATGTTAATTTTAGGAATGTTCTATGCTTAGAGCAATTTATTTCAATTTTCCCAATTAGCTCAATATCTTTTCCAAATTAGCAATCACATCAGCATAATACTAAATTGCAGATAGAACATAAACATAAATCGCAGAAGACAAGAGGACACAAGATGTGGCGTTAGCCAGGGACAAACCTCAATGTGGGGAAACCCTTGATCAATTCTTGTTATATGTTCTTCAATAATTTAGCAAAGAGAGAGAGAGTACATATACATCAAAACTCAACATTTTGAATTATCTAAATAAGAGCAGAGATCATCTATAAGAAGATGACACATGAGGTAGCTTAACTGAACTCAGTTGAAGGCATGTTGCTTCAACTGATCTTCCAAGGTGACTCCATCACCATGCGACACCTATTATTGTGCTACACCATGCTGCACCATCATACCATGTCCAGCATCATTGAGATGCACCATGCATCACACCATGTTGCGCCCCTTTACATCATCATGTTGCATACCTTTCATCATGTTGCTTTGTGTAGTGTTGCACTATGCATACTACTATCATATACAATGTTGTCTACTTACAGCATTCATCATAAGACACCAAGGTTGATTGCTATGGTGTTATGGCCTGCGGCCTAGCACATAGCAATGCCAATGTCTTCGAACAACGAAACTGATTACAGTGACTAATTGCTGCAACATCCCTAACCAATGTTGCAGGAAGCGTCCCCCCCCCTGTTTCCAAGGCCCGAAGTGCGTCCCATGCAGATGCGTCCAGGAAGCGTCCCCGGAAGCGCGATTCCAAAATTCGAAAGCGCGCTTCCGCCTGTTTTGGACGCTTACTGGAAATTTCCGAAGCTTTCCTCCGAAGCGCGCTTCGTACAGCACTTCGGTCGTACGAAGCATGGCGCTTCGGAGGGCGAAGCGTATGCTTCCCGTACGGTTTCGTACGATTCCCAGGGGTCCACCTTGGGTTAGGGTGAGGAATGAAGGCAAAAAAAATATAAAAAGAATATAAATATAGCAGATACTCCTTCATGGTAATGTTAAATTCTTAAAGTAAAAGTGACATTCTCCTTTATTTTTCATATCCTTTTACGTAAATTTTTAACATTACCATGAAATGACTCAAGATGTTTGAGAGTGGTTCCAGCCTCATTGGACTTCATATGGAGAAAATAGAATTTCATATCCTATTTAAAATTCAGCAGACTTAACAGTTTTCAGGAATTCAGGATCAATGGGATTGTGGCATTTCATTAGATTATATCAAGTATGAA
>APFE030666539.1:24927-39842 GCA_000404065.3 Pinus taeda | reverse complement strand
CGGATATGGAAAAAAAGTGTGCGTACTTCGTTAGTCGGTCAACGATGACAAAGATGCAATCCTTGCCTTGTACAGTGGGCAACCTTGTGATGAAGTCCATCAAAATACTCTCCCATTTCCCCTTCGGAATGGGAAGAGGCTGCAATATTCCCGCGAGATGGCTCATCTCTCCCTTGTTCCTCTGGCAAACATCGCACTCCTAGATGTGCTAGAGTACGTCCTCCTTGAGGCCCTTCCATGAGAACCTCTCCCTAATGGCCCTGTAGGTTTTGGTAAACCCTTGATGCCCTACCAATGGTGAATCATGTGATGCCTGGAGTATCTTCTTCTTGACCTGAGATCCCTCAGTCAAGAAGATCCGGTCCCTGTAATAGATGATCTCATCAACCACCCTGTACCTGTCATCCGGCCACCTGCCCATCCAGAACCTCACATGCAAACCTGTCCTTGGAGTACTTTATTAAGAGTCGGGCCCTCCAATCTGTATCCAAACTCATAAGAGACAACGTGGTTGGTCTAGGTGAAAGGGCATCTGCTACCACGTTGTTCTTACCCTTGACATACTCAATGTCAAAGTCATATACTTAGATCTTGCTGATCCACTTCTGCTGCCTCTCCTGTAGCTGCTTCTGCCCCAAAAAGAACTTGAGGCTGTTGTGGTCAATCCTCACCCTGAACCTGTTACCCACCAAACACTGCCGGTACTTAGCCAATGCATGCATGATGGCCAGCATCTCCTTGTCGTATATAGAATACAGCCTCTCGTGCGGAAGGAGCTTCCGGCTCTCAAAGGCTATAGGGTGACCTCCCTGCATCAACACTGTGCCGATCCCCTCTCCCGATGCATCACACTCCAAAACAAATGGTTGCGTAAAATACGGCAATGAAGCACTGGGCAGCTGCTCATAACCTCCTTGAGCCTGTCAAAGGCTTGCTGCGCTATATCCGACCAACTGAATGCCCCCTTCCTCGTCAAATCTGTCAGGGGTGCAGCAAGCTGTGAGAAACTCTTGATGAACTTCCAGTAGTAAGTACAAATGCCAATGAATCCTCGAAGTTCTGTCACGTTCCTCAGCTACGGCCAATCTCTAATGGCCCTGATCTTCTCCTCGTGGACTCTCACTCCGTCCACCCCTATGATGTGTCCCAAGTACAACATCTCCGTCAACCCAAACTCACACTTGGAGAGCTTGGCATAGAACTGTTGTTCCTCCAAGATGCGCAACACTATCTCAATGTGTTGGAGATGCTCCTCCCAAGTCCTGTTGTAATTGAGGATATCATCGAAGAACACCAACACAAACTTCCTCGAGTAACTACGGAAGATGTGATTCATGCAGGACTGGAATGTAGTTGGGGCATTGGTTAGCCCGAAGGGCATCACCAAAAACTCAAAGTGCCTGTAGTGACACTTGAAGGCGATCTTGGGAATGTCCTGCTCCCTCACGCGAATCTGATGGTACCCAGATCTCAAATCAATCTTTGAGAAGAATCGTGCTCCTCTCAACTCATCCATCAACTCGTCTATCCTGGGTATGGGATACCTGTTCTTCAGTGTCTTCTTATTCAGGGCCCTGTAGTCAATGCACATCCTCAATGTGCCGTCCTTCTTTTTCACCAACACCACGGAAGAAGCAGAAGGACTCGTGCTCGGCTGAATGTGCCCAAGAGCCAACAACTCCTGAATAGCCCGCTCAATCTCATCTCGATAGGCTTTGGGATGCCTATAGGGAGTAGTAATCATTGCTTGTATACCCTGCTCAAGCTCAATGGTGTGCTCAAACCCCCGGTCCAGTGGCTGTCCCGACGAAATCTCTCCAAACACTGTGGCATACCGGTCAAGGATGGACTGTATCTCTGGGTGCACCATCTGCCCTGTAGTCCCTGCCTCTGATGCACACAGCTCCACTGCCCACTCTATGTCTCCCTTTCGGAAGACTGCCTCCATCCGATGAGCCGAAACAGTTTGAAGCGGATATGTGTGTTGTCCCCGTATCTTCTCATGCCTCCCTGTCTTCTCATCATCCCACTCCATCTCTAGGGCCTTCCAATCTGTCGTGACCTTCCCTAGAGTGATAAGCCACTAAACACCCAGTACTATGTTGGTTTTCGGAATATTGACCACAAAGAAATTGTCAGTCAGTGTGTAGGTGCCCATCGTCACTGATAACTCTGGAACATAACGAGCACACACCATGGTCTGATCTCCTGGGACCAAAATTGAAAATCCATCGAAGTTCTCTATCTATATACCTCTCTGCTCAACCATCTGTGCATCGATGAAGTTGTGGGTTGCCCCACTGTCGACCAAAACTAATACTCATTGGCCACGTACTGTCCCCCGTACACGTAGCGTCAAATACTTGGGAACTCCTCGCAATGCTGCAAGGGCCCCTCCAGTAGGTGCAAAAGTTGCACCACCTACTGCTGGTGGTGGAGGTGGCCAAGGATCCTACGCAGCATGACTATCTCCTGCCTCCACGTCATCCTCCTCATCCTCTTCTCTGCTGCTCTTGGAGAAGACCTCAATAAAATGTGCTTTACTAGCAGCACATCTATGTCCCGATGCCCACGGCTCCTGACAGGTAAAGCACAAGCGCTTCTTCTTCACCTCCCTCCTGGCATCATCATCAATCCGTGCTCATCTTGGATTCCTCTTTGGAGGCGGAACCCTCACATCCTTCCCCTTAGGCTAGAAGGCCTGTCTCTGGGGGTAAAGTGTCCGGGTCCTGGGTAATGCATCCTGTAAGTCCGGGGTCCTGCTAATAGCATCCTGGAGTGTGGCTGGTCTAGTGGATCTGACTAGACCCTGAAGTGGCTCTGCTAACCCCTCAACATACATGTAGATCCTTCGTGCCGCGGATAGATCTGGCACCATCACTGAGACCCTCAAGAAGTCTGCAATGTAGGTCTCTAGGCTCCCGGTTTGTTTGAGCCTCGTCAGCTCAACAAAGTGTTGTTCCGGATCCCTCTAGTCAAACCTCTCCATCAATCTCCTGGTGAACTCGGCATATGTCGTCACTGTGGAGTGTCCGAGTGTAACCGACCCATGGAACGACCAGTCCTGGGCCTCACCATCCAAATGTAATCTCGCCACCTTGATGGCCTCTGTCTCTGACATCTGGTTAAGCTAAAAATAGATGTCCAGCTTCTCCACCCAAGACTTTGTCGAACTGTTTGATGAACCATCAAATGTAGGCAAGTGGAATCTACTAGCTGTGCAGTGGGTGTCTCCATCATGATAATTCTGGTATCCTCTATGATGGTCGCAGGGTCTAATATCTCGCTGGAGCTAAACAAAGTCTCTGAATGAAAGTGCATCCCTGAACTCCTGCCCATAGGCCTGGTACTCTGCAAAATAATCGCCCATGTGACCAGGCTCTGCTTCCTGCTGGGCTCCGGCCCCCGTGTCTGCTCCTAAGAAAGTGGGAATGGTAGAGCGTGTAGGGGCGTGTGAGGCCATCTGCTGAGTAGTATCACGCTGAGTGGCACCCTGCTCTGGAAAATGGTGGGATGTACCAGATCCCTCAGCAACCTGGAAAACCCATGGGTTCTCACGCTGTCTAGCCTCCACTACCATGAATCTCTGCCCCATCACCTCGATGTGCCTTGACAGATCCTACACTGATTTGAGGAGCATGTCTACAAATATCTTCCCGTCCTCATCTTCCATCGGATCCTCCTGCTCTGCGTCCATCACAGGCTCCCCTTGTCTTGCGTCCACCACAGGCTCCTCCTGTTCTCTGTCCACCACCCAAACACAGTCTCCCTCTCCGTAGGTGTTCTCCAACCTATGCTCAATATCTCTATATTTCCTACCTCTGTAATAGATGTAGGGCTTCTCCCTCAGTGTCATAGATTGCTAGCTCCACAAGCTGAGCTAGATCTATGCTCTGATACCACTGTAATATCCCGTTTCAAGGATATTCCCCAAGACCCTAGTAAACTCCAACCAAATACGTACAAGTGATATAGCAACCAGGAAGATATAAATAACATTAATGCAACATACAATAATATAAACACGAAATACAAGCAAATAGTCAAGAAATGCAGAGGGAAATGCTAAGCCATTTCATTATACTGAAGAATGGAAAGAGTACAGGAGGTGATCAGAAAGATGTCACCTCGACTTGCACAAGGCAAGTGAAGAAATACACCCAAAATAGTAAATAAATAGCCTCTCTCTGAACTGCGTCCAAGCTGCTAGAGAACTGTTGTGTTGCTACTACTGCATGGAATCAAGTGGGGATTTGGGGTTGTTCCCCTCAGAAAATGCTAAAACTCTGGAATCAACCTCTGCTCAATAAACCCAGAAAAACCCAGAAAGCTTTTCTCAAATAGCTAACCCCCGCAAATCACCCCCTTGGGGATTTGCGCTGTCCCTCCAGGGTCTGCGCTGCCACTGAATAGAACCCTCCAAAACTCTACCCGAAACTCTGCCAAAATCCTCTAATAAGCAAGGGTTGATCCCTTAATCTCGCAGCTCAAATCCTCTGTAAAACCCCAATCCGGAAATCCTGCTAAAAGTAACTGCGTTCCTCTCTCAAGACTGCACAGTCATAAAATGCTCGGTTGCTCCTCAACTCCAAAGATCAATCCTCCTGCAAAATACTGCTGAAAACTAACTTGCCCGAGCAGGGACTCGAAGCCCCCCGGGGCTAAGGGTGAGATCTCCGAACGGAGACACTTGATGCACTAAACAATGCTACAAATAGGCTAAACAGCCAGTGTGCTCTAAGTCGAAGTGACTAGCTCAAATGCACATAATCGAATGACAAAATGAGGAGGCTCCTCTCTCCTTTATAGCATTGGCCTCTCTCAATCCCAAGGCCCACCTCCTCCAACGTAGCCTTTCTCTTGCCACATGTTCCTCTCCATCTGTGCAGTCCCTCCAAGTGTCTACACGGGCCCCTCCTCTACGTGGTCCTTTGGCCCCCTTGGCTCCCCCTTTAAGTTACAACGTTGTGCTACTAGGGAGTGACTTTATTCCAAAAGTGAGTTATGACCCCCTTTTCTCACGTTTTTATTTATAAATAACTATAGAAGGCAAAATTGAGAAAAATTGAATATTCCAATTAGCCATGGCTAATTAGGAATATTACATGTGCCTTAGCCTCTCCTTCAAATTTCAAGGCTAGAGCACATCCGATGCTACCAAAAATCAACAATCCCTCTTAGCGAGGAATGTGCTCTATAAATGTTTCACTATAGAAACATCCCACTGACCTTCTGCATCGATACCTGTGCTGATGCTTGGCCTTCTGCCTCACATCCCTTGCACTGCTGCTTCCTGTACTGCTCCCCATGACACTGCCACTGCCATTGCTGCACCTGTACTGCAGCTCACTCTCAACATGTTGCATCATGTTGCCCATAGCACTACTACTACTAACTGTTGCACTGCAACTTCTGACACACATCCATTTCTGCTACTGAAATGGATTCTTTATCATCCCCATCTTTTCCTTGAAATAAAGAAACTTTGTTCTTCCTAGAGCCTTGGTGAGGATGTCTACCACTTGTTCTCCTGTAGGAGTGTACCTCAACTGTATAGCCCCTTGTTGGACACAGTGTCTGACAAAGTGGCACCAAATATCAATATGCTTCGACTGATCATGAAATACTGGATTCTCAGAGACCTTGATGCAACTCTGATTAACACACATGATCCTGGTCGCTTCCATCTTTCTCCTAAATAAATTCACAAGCAATTTCCTAAGCCATATGGCTTTGCACAAAGCTGTGCTAGATGCCATATATTCGGCTCCAATTGAGCTCAAAGCCACGGATTTTTGTTTCCTACTACACCAAGAGGTCATTCTTGATCCAATGTTGAAACAGTACCCAGTTGTACTTTTCCGATCTACTGAACTTCCAGCCCAATGGGCATCAGTGAACCCACTTAGCCTGATGTCATTGCCTCTAGTGTACAATAGTCCATGCTCGATGTTCCTTGTATAAACCTAAGAATATGTTTGGCTGCTGCCCAGTGCTCCCTCTTAGGTTCCACCATGAATTGATTGAGGGTATTGACAGCGTAACAAATGTTTGGCTTGGTATTGACCACATACTTCAGGGACCCTATAAGCTGTCTGTACAAGGTGGGATCAACGTCTTTATCTTCTGATGCATCAATCTTCTTCCAGTTGGTGATCATTGGAGTAGCCATAGGTCTACAGCCTTGCATCCTGAATCTCTTCAAGTTTTCTGTGGCATATCTCCCTTGTCCCAAGAAGATCTCACCCTTCTGCTACCAAACTTCCAACCCCAAGAAATAATGCATTTGTCCCAAATCCTTCATGTCGAATTTTGTGGCTAGGTTCTTCTTGCAGTCTTTGATGAGCCTGGATGATCCTGTCAAGAAGAGATCATCCACATATAACACTAGGATTAGAGGCTCATTCTCTATGATCAAATAGTAGAGATTACGGTCTATGTCACTCTTGACGAACCCCATCTTCTGCAGGTAGCCATAAATTTAACTGTACCATGCCCTAGGTTCCTGTTTAAGCCCATACAAGGCTTTCTTTTATCTGCATACATGAAATTTCTTCTCATGTGTCTCAAAACCTTCTAGTTGTTCAATGCATACTTCCTCTTCTATTACCCCGTTCAAGAATGTCGTCTTGACATCCATCTGATGAATCTCCCATGCCATCTGCGTTGCAAGAGATATCATGGTTCTAATAGAAGTATACTTGGCTACTAGGGCAAAGGTTTCTTCGTACTCTATCCCTTCCTTCTGAGCAAACCCCTTAGCCACAAACTTGGCTTTGTATTTCTCCACACTACCGTATACAACATATTTGACCTTGTAGATCCATCTCGAACCTACCACTGGTCTGTCATGAGGCCTAGGTACCACTTCCCAGACATCATTGACCATTATAGAGTTGTATTCCTCCACCATAGCATCCACCAATACTTGATGTTGAATGGCTTCCTGAAAACTAGAATGTTCCCCAATCTGGGCTACTAAGGCGTGGTATCTGTCTGGCTGTCTTCTCTCCCTTCTACTATTCATGTGTGAACCAATGAAGTCTTCTGCATCCCGTAGAGTTCTCAACTCGTTCTTCCACTGGTAGTAGGCACATCTATCAGCTCTTCCTCTTCCTGAGATTCCTCCTGTTTTGAAGCTTTGTCTTCAGGAGAATTTCCAGTACTAGTTTTCGCTGGTTGAAGTGGTTTGTCCAATGGCTCGTCTTTCAACTACTTCTCGGAAGCCATTTCTCGAGATTTCCTTAACTCTCTATCCTCCATGAACTTTACATCCCGCCGAACTACTACCTTCCTACTCCCTAGAAGATAAACTCTATATGCCTTAGCATTCTCGCTTTTTCACACAAGATATCCTTTCTTAGTAGTTTGATCTAATTTCTTTCTCTTCTCTTCGGGTATACAAAAATATGCTAAACTCCCAAATATCCTGAAATGAATAACTTCAAGTGTCTTCCCAGTCAAGACCTTCTCTGGATTGATTTTTCCCAATTCCTTGTGAGGTGTCCTATTGTGGACATAAATTGTCGTGCTACATGCTTTTGCCCACAGGAATTTAGGCATATCCTGATCATACAGCATTTCCCTAGCTGATTCCACAATAGCCCTGTTTTTCATTTCTGCTACTCCATTCTGCTCCAGATTGTAGGGAGTTGTCCACTCTCTTTTGATGCCTTCCTTAGCGCAAAAATTGGTGAAGTCCTTGTCAGCATACTCTCCACTGTTATCTAAGCGCAACACTTTTATCTTCTTTCTTGTCAGATTCTCCACTAGAGGCTTGAACTCTTTCTCTCTAAATTGACTGAAAACCTCATCCTTGGTTTTCAGAAAGTAGATCCAAGTCTTCCTGGAATGGTCATCGATGAAGGTGACAAAGTACTCGGCACCACTAAGAGCTTTTGTGGACATTGGTCCATAGATGTTTGAGTGTATCAATCCTAGCACACTCTTGGCCCTATTGTTACTTCTGGAAAACGCTGCTTTGGCATACTTGCCCAGAGTGCACCCTTTGCATACATCATCCCATTCAATACTTAGTTCTGGAACTCCTGATACTGTTTTCCTGAGAATTCTCAGAACCCCATGGTGTAAGTGTCCCATCCTCCTTTGCAATAGCTCATTCAAATCTTTGTCTCCATTACTGCCTATTAGTGCCATTGGTGATTCTAGCTGCAACCTGTACAACCTGTTACTTCTGATTCCAATCTGAGCCTTCTTTTTCCAACTCGGGTGTTTGACATATACTTTCTCCTGAATGAAGAAAACATCATAGCCCTTGTTTTGAAGTTGAGATACAGAAAGTAAGTTCATCCCCAATCCCGACACATGCAACACATTGGTTGCCCGAAGTCACTCTCCTGTTTCGGTTTGAAAAACTATAGTTCCTCTTCCTACTGGTGTACACTTTGCCTTATTCCCCATGGTGATCTGAAAATTCATTTTTTCTTCCTGATAATCTGAAAAACATTATCATATTCCTGTCATATGCCAGGAAGCTCCACTGTTTGTATACCAAACCTCCGAGGAGGCAGAGCTTGCTAAGCAAGCAACTTCTTCTAATCTAGAAGCTAACATAGAATAATCGTAATTAATGTCCCTTGTGCATTCTTCTGGAAATCTGCGTGAGTCCCCTTGAGTGGATGCCTCTGCATCATGCTCTTGACCCATAATCGATTTTCCTTTCTTGTTGTCGTATCTCTGCTCTGATACCATGTGAAAATTTCTAAATTGAAATTCTACTACTGCAGCAATTGATTTATTTCACCTACTTATTATTCACAATAAGTTATTTATGAAATCCCTTCAGCAAATATTAAAATAAATTCTACTGCAGTTATCACACAATTACCTGGAGAAAAAATACATGCACAAGAACCAATCACATCAACATAGTTATTTTTGGACAATTGTCCTTGGAAAAACCCAATGTGGGAAAACTGGTGCAGCAGAGGAGGGCTTTATTAATCTTCAGCAACGATTGCTTTTACATGGAATGATTTTACAGAGAAACTGAAAGAAAACACCTGAGACTTTCCCTTTGAGACTTTCTGACACTTTGGAGACCCAACTCCCATTTCTCCGTCACCCCTGCGTCACTCTAATTGACCGAGCATCGCTTTGAGTGGCTCTGCATCCCTCTGTGTCAGCCTACATAAGCTCTGCGTCTCTCCTTTGGACTGTGTCTCTGTCTCCGTCTCTGTGTTGTCTTCCATTGTCCCTGTGTCACCTCCTCTTCAGTCACTACCTGCTGTTGATGCCCTCCTCTTCCTCCACCCTGTAACTCTCCCTCTGAAATCGATCTCCTCTACTTGAGAATTCATTTTCCTTGAGACACTGAGTATCTACTGGTGTGTCTCCAAATGATCCTCAAGTCTTCTCTTATACTTTTCCTGTTGACGAATCAACGACCGAGATTAAGTCCCTAATCAGTGGCTAATATTAAAACAGACTTGATCCTCATCTCTTAGAAGATTCTCACCCTTATCTTTATTAATACCCATTAATATTTTTATTTTCCTAAGTTTAGACTTAAGAACCCATTAAAAATATTAATTATTTTAATAACTCCTCATCCTGGTGGAATTTCTCAAAACGATTTTTGGATCTTGGGGATCGCATGTGCCTTAGCCTCTCCTCCAAATTTCAAGGCTAGAACACATCCGATGCTAGGGCTAGAGCACATCTAAGAAGAGCCAAGGGAATTTCAAGGGCTAGGGTTTGCAAATAGGACTTGTGAAGTAGGGACCTAGTCCAAGAGATCCAACTTGGATTCCAATTGGCCTTTGTGAAATTATCTTCAAAAGGTTGTGGGACCACATAGAACCAAGTAGACCCAAAATTAGGTCAAGGGGGTGGAGTTGATCAATCAAGGGTATGCTTGAGCTAATTGAGGGGAAGAAGGGGATCAAAGGAAGAATATTCAACAATCTTAAAACAATGATCCCAATGAGGTCACTAGCCAAGGGAATCAAAGGGTAAGAAACAATCTCGGAGCTAGGGCTTGAAGTATCTCGAGATGTAATGTTCCAAACTAGGAAAAACGGTGATATGCAAAGCAAACAAAAAATTTTAAACTTTAGTGCACACCCACAAATAGACTGAAAATAAGAAGCAGTTGAGCCATTTTATTATGAATCTGGAGCAATAGTACAATAATTTAGAAGGAGTGCACCTGGGCTTTCCGCAAAGGAAAGCATAGCAGCAAGTCCTTCCTTGAATCTACACCAACCAGCTACAACTTTGACCTGCCAGCCTCAAACCTGCAATTTGCACAACTATTTTGACTCTTTTGTCTATTATCTCAGTTCTGCACCTTCAGCCTGTTTTGTACCTTTGGCCTTTGCACCCAGTTTTGTACCTTTGGCCTATTCCGCACCCAGTTTTGTACCATCGGCGTGTTTTGCACTTGCTTTTGTACCTTTAGCCTATTCCGCACCCAGTTCTATACCTTCAGCCTATTCTGCACTCGGTTCTGTACCTTTAGCTTGTTTCGCACTCGGCTTTGGACCTTTGGCTTATTTTGTACTCGGTTTTGTACCTTTGGTAGAAACATCAGATATGATGCTCGAATTTTCTTGGTTGAATGAGGTCGAACTACTCCTTTGTATAGCCTTCTCAAGGGGTAGAACTCCCTCCTTTAGGCCGACTTGATCTTCCCAGGGTCGACTTGTACTTTAGGAGATTCCAGGACATAATTCTTTTTATAATACATTTTTCTTAGAAGGTTTTTATAAACATGATTTTAATTCCTTTGACTCATGACAATAAATCCTAAGACCTAAAAAACCCTAGAAGCATGAAAAACATGCTTTTACCTAAAAGACCATCAATAAAGAGCATGAAACACATGCTTTAATAATAATAACATTTTATTTTATTTTCTTGTTTGTTACATAGGATACATATTGAAATGAGTACAACCACAAATATGAAGACCGAAACTAGTTACATTTTCAACAAGAACTAAGTTTTCCCAACCTCATCAACAGAAAATACAACCAATCTAAGATGTTCCAAATTATTTGCTCGCCCTCCTTTTGAAGACTTGATGGATTTTGTAATATCCCCAATTTTGATTCTCATCTAAGGAGGTTAGCGGGGATCCTTAGGGTGGTGCTAAGCATAGCACAATTTTGAAATTGAGGTATTGGACGCAACTTTCTATGGGAGACGTGACGACTTAGAAGAATAGGAGTAATTACAACCTTAGTGGAATTTGGAGTCCACAAAAAGGAGGTAATTCAACCTCTAGGGATGATTTGCACTTGTGGAGGAAGAGAGAGAAAGAAAGGGGTGCGAATTAGTGGAAAATGGGGTCCACCAAGGGAGAGAGGATCAACTTCTATAAATAAGGCAGAAAGGCCTCCATTTGGGTATCTTTTGACAATTTAACTTTTGAACACAAGTTTTCTTGAGTTGTTTAGCTCAGTCAACCAGTGCTGTTTAGCGCAAGGGATTTCCAAGAAGAAATTTTGGCTCTTCCTTTAGTGAACTTCGAGTGTCACCCTAGGAGAGAATTAGGGGAGCTGATTTTGGACCAAGGAGGAGCAATCTACAGGTTCCCTTCAGCTGGTGTGAGTTTCATCAAGAGCGCAAAAGGATATTTGTTGGGGGTTGAAAAAGGGCAGCAACATTGGAGTATAAATCGAAGAAATTGCAAAGATTTACCTTTAAGGAGGACAAGTTTTGCTTGGTGATTTTGTAGGTGTGAGATCGCTGCATTTTGGAGGGCCAAGTTTACCTCTTCCAAGGCTTGCGCAGGGGTCATTGGTTATTCACTGCGCAGGCATAGAGAACCAGAGCTTGTGGGGGTTGGACAAGGAGCTTGTGGGAGTTCTTCTCTACATCATAGTATGTCATCCTATGTTTTAAAACTAGGCCAGTCTCACTCGGAATCAGCCTGGTTGACCGAGCCACATGCCTACCAGACCAACTAGGTCAATTATCCAGTTTGAGGAGCGGTCCATTCCCGAACCGGTTGAGTTGGTCATTGATTCAGCTGATTCTCGGTGACGGTAGAAAAAGGTGAGCTAGGCGAACTTGAAATCGCATTTTTTTTCTATTTAAACTATTTCCTAGCCCCTCTACTCCTCTCCCACGCCTATAAAGGTGATCCAACCCCCTCATATTTCCTCACAACTATCTCATTGCATTTGTGTGAGCATTTGTGAGGAGTTTATGAGCAGTTGGAGTTCTTTCTTGGAGCAGCATTAAGGAGGTTCTTGGGTGATCTTTGGAGCAACATTGAGGAGGTCCTTGGGTGATCTTTGGAGAAACATTGAGGCACTATTTTTTGGAGCAGCATTTGCCACTGGGTGCCATTTTGATATAATATATATATTCATGTGAATACTTTGATCATATGTTGTCTTCTCTCTATTATTCTAATGCTTTGAGTTTGGAAACATGAATGAAAATCTTTCAAAATATGTTTTTTCCTTAAAAATTAAATATTTAATGTACTTTTTACAAAGACCAAGTCATTGGAATCAACTAGTCTGAGTCAATACCGAGTTGGAGTTGACCCTCGACCAGTTCCGAGTCCGAGTCCAAGTTTTAAAACATAGTGCTAGCCAGTTAGAGCCCACACACTTCTTGCGGGTCATCGGGACATGTTAGAGTCAGCCCATACCATTTTTGGATTTTTTTGGGTTTGGTGAGAGGAGTCTTCGATCAATTTTGCAGAATTTCTAAGAAGATTTGAGGGCTGAAATCCTAGCTCCATTCCAGCAGCGGAAGTAGTATTTCCATAGCAGAGCATAGTTATTAGGGGCGAGCCATTCTACCACTTGGGTCCATGAGATATTTTTGGGTTTTGATGGGTATCTAGTTAGGAGGCCACCCACAGAGTTGTAGCTCGTTCCAGGCACTCTTCAGGGTAGATATTCTAGTTCCATTCAGGGACCAACAACAACATTTTTTGGGCAAGACACAGTTTTGGTGGAGAACTTCTCCAACACTTGGGCATTATACTCTCACCTAGGTTTTGCGTAGCTTGCATTAGCAAGGACAACTTTTATCTTTCTTATCATCTGATGTACTCAGTTCTCCACATTAATAAAATGGCTCAGTTATTCGCCCTATTCCTTTTGTTTTATTAACTAGTGCATGTGTAAAAAAAATTATATGCTATAGCCTAGTTCATGTTTCTATTATTAGCTGTAAATTTCAATTTGGAATATTACAATGGTATCAGAGCATGATCTTGGATAGCTGTGGGGGTAGCCAGCAAGATCATCGAAGATTTGGGCATGTATGCACTGTAATAGGTGGAACCATAAACAAGCCCCCATGGCTCAAGGGAGAGTGAGTATGCAAGGACTCTGGGAGGGAGTCAACCGTAACAATGAGAAACCAAAAGAACTATGGGCCCTGTTGAGTAGCATCAAGGGAACAAACTGGATCCATCTTCATTTCTATGACATAGTCCTTAGATATAAGCGTGCCACAGGGTGGAAACAATTCACATCACATAGGGGAGATCAGCCAGAGAAGGGCGTACAAAAGACAGTGGGAAAAATAACCCTTACCCACTTTGATGGTTCAGCTAGGATTTCTGTGAGAAAATGGGTACAGGAACTGGACACATACTTCCAGCTAAACCCCATGAGAGAGGTAGATGCCATTAGACATGCCACTTTGCACTTGGATGGGGGTGCTATGGAGTGGTGGTATTGAGGGGTTATCCTTTTGGGACATGCACGCATCGCATCCTACATAGAGTTCACACAGAGGCTGGTGGAGAGATTTGACTGAAAGGACACCAGACCCCCTCAAAGGGAGTAGGCAAGACGAGGAAAATTAGAGGGTGAGACTAGGGGGGATTTATGCTTGTGGAGACCGGGCCTTAGATTTCAAGAGAGTGAGGAGGAGGTTGAGCATGAGGACACACAAGATGGTGAGGAGAAAATCGATATACCCAGTGTGGCACAAGAGTCACCATTGTTGGAGACCTCTTTGATAGCACCAGTTTACACCTTGGTGGAGAGAGTAGAGCCTACACCCCTAGATCCATCTATTGATGAGGTGCTAAGTCACCTGACACGAGGACATGGGACACGACAGACACGGGGATTCGAGTGTTGGATACAGACACGTTGACCCCCTAGAACAAGACATGTTTGGATATGTTTTATATATATATATATATATATATAGATAGATAGATAGATATGTTAGAAATTAGATATTTCTTACACAAATTCTCATTCATGATATGAATTCATTGATTCAAACATAGATCTTCATCTAGATGTAAGTTTTACAAAGTAACATTATGCATACAAATATAATTGTGACATAAATGATAAATCATAATACATATTCAAATCATCAATGATCCAATAGGAGAAAGAAAAGATAGTAAGACACTGTAGTTTTCTCATTAAGTCATCAAAATCAAAATGTGTTACATAGGTAGTATATAAGCTTCAAGGCAGTAGGTAGCTCATGAGTCATCAATCCTCATCATCAAAATCAGCATCACTATACTCATCATCATGGTCACCATTGCTCTCCTCTGCTGCATCCTCCTCCCCTGTATCCAAATTCATCTTTGCATCTGTTGGTGTGGAGGATGACCCCTCTACAATATCACCATCATCAAATGTGACAGGATCTAGCATTGGATCATTGAGATCCAAGTTGGCCAATTCCAACTCAACACTACTGTCCAGACCCATATCATCAGGAAAGACATCCCACATCTTTGTATTTCCTTTCAACCTCTCATCCCTCTGCCTGTGAATAAGATGAAGGTTGGTGTTAGCACTTGAAATTTCACCTCAGGCTGAGACAGGTAAACCTCAAGGCTACATCAAACCATTTAGCCTCATAGCTAGCCCTACGGGGCAGGAGAAGGCTCTCTCCGGTCTATCTCGTAAAATCTCCAATAGATGAGAAGACCAATAAGGTAA
>APFE030666539.1:0-23619 GCA_000404065.3 Pinus taeda | reverse complement strand
GACAAGCTTGAAAGAGCTTAATGACTGAAATGACCTGAACCAGCAATGCCAAGAGGGGTATAAACACATCAGCTCCTCCATTAGGGTTATGGCATGCCTAACAGGATGCAAAAATTGACACTGATGAGACACCTACCTATGCAAATGCAAAGAGTTTTGATCGCTGATGGCGGGCTCAAGACCGACTCTAACAGTTGGTATGCACATACACCATTGTTTCTGCCCTAGACTGCTCAAGCCTTCTCTTCTAGACACTATACAAATTCCCATATGTGCTCCAATTCCTCTCACAATAAGAGGATGAAGTCACCTGAGAGAGGAGCCTCATGGCTAACTGCTGTAGATGAGGGATTGTTGCCCCATGATTTTCCCACCAAGAATAGGGCTTCTTAGCCCCCCCGTCTCTAATTAGATCATATCCTACAAATCGACCAGCGCCAGTGGAAAACTCTGCAAAGGCATCCTCCACCTCATCAAGGGATGCTCTATCCTGAAAAACCTGCCTTAATGCATTTATCCTCCCCTGTGAGATTTCACCATCCATGTGAGTAGGAATTTGTGAGAAGGTCCACCATTTAACCATTCATGGTTGTAGTATTATGGGTTCAATTAGTGAGCCAAACATTGTAGAGGTGTGCAATTATTGTCCCATCCACTGACAAAAATATCCTGTATGGTGGTGAACAAGTCCTTTGATGATGTCTCATACTCAGGGCACTCACTTTGTAAAATGATTCTCCTCACAAACTCAATCATGGAATCCAATCCCTCATAAACATCTCCTCGGATGGGTTGGTTTGTATCTGCAAATCGAAGCAAAGAAACGATAGGGTCCATGATCTGAATAAGTAGATCCACCCTCTCCCACCAAGCATCATCTAACATTGTGTCCTTCACTCTTTCAGAGACTGCTTGATCTGTCTTTTTCCAAAAAGACAAAAACTCTGAAATAACCATGGCCCCAAGAGCGGTCTTGACCTCCCTCAACCTCTTCAATGTGATGAATGAAGAGGCAAAATGTGTATCCGCAACCTTCAACAATGATAGATTGGTGTACTCCTTGTATATATTGAGGGCATTTGTATGATTTTGTACAAATTTGCAGATATGTCATGCATCCTCAATAATGCTTCCATTCCAAAGCACATCATAAGCAATATATTTAAGTGCTAAGTTCAATGAATGGACAATGCAAGATGGCCAAAACACTTGTGAATATTTAGCTTACACAATCATGCAAGGAGCCTTGCAAATAGGTGCATTATCTATAATGATTTGCACACAAGAATCAACACCTACATCTTCAATAACTTTAATGAAAAACTCACCCATATATTGTGCATTCTTGTATTGTCCAAGTGCATTCACTGATTTCAAGGAAACTGGACCATTCAAGGAAGACACCATAAAGTTATTGAGTGGGTATCGTGCTGGAACTGTCCATCCATCAGAAACAATGCTAACCCTAGATGTTGGCCATGCTAATTTAATAGGCTCAAGCATTTTTTCCACCTCTTTTTTTTCCTTCGTCAACAATGTGGTTCTAAGCTTCTTTGAACCAGGAGGCACATACCCTGATGGAGCCCCTTGAGTTAGAGCTTGGCACATCTCACTAAATAGAGGTGAGCGTGCAACATTAAAGGATATGAAGTTTTGATAGAAAAAATGGCAATGGTGAGATCAAGCTCTTCTCGTTTCTCTTTCTGAAAAATCTTGTCCATTTGATGAAGTGAAATTGCCTTTCTTTTTGCTGCTTGTCCCCCACCAGAACTCTCAAATGGGAATTTGTTGCTGCTTTTCCTCAAGAATGGAAGGGGATCATCATTCCTGTTTTTTTTAGATTTTGTAGCCACATTTTCCATACCAGCATTGGACTCTCTTTCCATTTCTTTCCTCTTTGGTAAAGGCACCTTTGTACAAGCTGCAATTCAACAACTTGGCAAAGCCAACAAATGAACTTTCACACGGTAATATGTGCTCGTGAAATTAGTGTTGCAATAGCTGCATTTCCAATTCACATTGCCTCCCTTCACCTTGTTGCTTGGCCCTTGCTCTCTTGTGACATATTTCCATAAGGGATATTTGTTATCTTGAGGAGGATGTCTTCCCTCAACATTTGAAGTTGTGTTGCAGCCCCACTTGCAATAGAGGTAACACTTGCAGCAAACCCTAATGAAATTGGGAGAGGAGGGGAATCTCCAACGGGGACATTCTTCCCCTTCCTTTGCCCCTTCCCTGTTTCCCTTGACTGAGCTATGAATAGAGTAAAAAAATAAACAAAAAATGCACAAATTTGTAAAAGAAATGCACATGCAAACTGCTGTAATAAAAATGCAAAAAAAATAGAGAGAAAATGCACTTACCTGTTGCTTGAATCTCCTTGAAAATGCTCCCACACCCATTGCTCTTTTCTTCCAAACACCAATAACAAACAAAATAAGTGAATGTGAAAAAGGAATGGGAAAAATAACCTTTTAACGTCGCCCAGAGGGCCCAAGTTCAGGATTCGTATCCGAAAATCGAGACATGATCTTGTCTGATAGGGACACAATCCAGACACGATCATGTCCTGATTGGACACGATCGGAAGGACATGAATCCGACTGAATCGTGTTTGATTTGCCCGATTCAGAACACAACAGGCCAAGGGGACGAATCCAGTTTCATAGATGAGGTGTCATCCTTAGGTGAGGTGCTAGAAGACACAGAGGTACCCAGAGCCATCACTGAGTTCCCCGATGGAGGACACCTACAACAACATGGAGAACACATAGAGGGGCATGGGCTAGTCATGGAGGGGTAGTCTATGACCCATGTAGAGCCCATGGTGGAGGACGCGAGTCATCTTTTGGGCCAGCCACCAATTTAGAGCAAACAAATGCATAGATCGTCAGCAAAGTTGCAGTACCTCCAAGCAGTAGCTCTCTTTAGGCCTTATATGTGAAAACTCGGTGACCCCGAATTTTACTGCAACAACTGATAATGTTTCTTCTATTTGTTAAATTAATCAAACAAATTATTTGTAGTTTCCTACGACAAATATTGAAACATATACACTACAGCCTTCACAAAATGAATACTGCGGAAGAAATAAAAACACTAGAAGAACAGATGCACACACACAATAATACACTATTATTTTTGGACCAGTGTCCCCAGAAAAACCCATCTTGGGAAAACCGGTGCAGCAGCTGAGGGTTTTATTATTATGCAGTAGTAAACCTGAGTACAAATATATGGAAGCTCAAATCTAGCTTTGCATACAAAGAAAATGACTGACAGAAGTCTAGTGAGAAAAATCTCACTTCTAGCAGTGATCCGACACTGACCTTAGCTCAAGATGAGCTGCTTCTTACTACCTCTGCACTACCTCTGCGTCAGACTACACAGATTGCATCAGCCTTGCTTGGACCAACGTCTCTCTCACTTTGTTGATCAGTTGTTACTCTCGAAACTCAATCTTCTGGCCTCCAAGCTCCCACTTTAGCTCCTGCCACTAAATCTCGACTTCTCCTTAGCGAAATACGGATCTTCCTCTAAAGCTTTGCGCTGCCTCTTTGCACTACATCAATCTCTCTGTGCAGTATGTTGTCTCTCTGCTATGCACTCACTGGACTAGAAAAAATTCCTTCCGGCTTTACTATCCTTGACCCTCTCTCACTACTTCAAAACTAGTGAATCACCTCCAGCAACACAACTTCTACTCTGGAGTTCACAATATTGAATTCCTGGTGGTTCTAAGTGTGTTCTCCTACCCCCATCGAATTTCTTCTTATAAACTCTCATTGAGACTTTAATGGCCAAGATTAAAACATAATCGATGGCTAAAATTAACTAGAACTCGATCCATGTCTTCTTCTAGAAGATTTCACCATGAATTAATAAATACCCTTTAATTAATCAATTTTCCTAAGTTTAGACTTAGGCAATATTAAAGAAAGATTAATGTTTTGGAGAATACATGTATTCTAGCCTCTCCACCAAATTTCGTGGCTAGAACACAACCGATGCTACAAAAATCAACATTATATAGATGGGGTTGCAACATTGTTAGGCTACCTCTGCACAGTGGAGAGAGAGATGTAGAATTACCCAAACAAATTTTATGTGTCGACCGAATCAGTGAGATGAGGCGACATGAGCTACGCAGGGGGCAACATGAGCTATATGGGGGGCTAGTTTCATGTACGAGAATTTGTGCTTTCGATCCTTCCCTTAGGGTTGGATGGCGAAAGATTCCAAGTTGGTACACGGTGGAGTGGATAAGGAGTATGGAGTTGGTCATAGGTCAGAGTGAGGGTCAACAAGCGCATTCAGGCATTGGGGGTACTAGAGGCCCAGATTGGCATTGGGATCTAGGTGGAACTACCTACCATTTGTTGATTTTGGGTAGCATCGAATGTGATCTAGCTCTGAAATTTTGTGGAGGGGCTAGAACACATGAGATCTCCAAAACCCAGAAATTGTTTGGAGAAATTCCACCCATATGAGGAGTTATTAAAATAATTAATATTTTTTAATGGGTTCCTAAGTCTAAACTTAGGAAAATAAAAATATTATTGTGTTTTAATAAAAATATGGATGAGAAGGTTCTAAGTGATGAGGATCAAGTTGTTTTAATATTAGTCATTGATTAAAGATTTAATCTCAGTTGTTGATTCATCAATAGGAAAATTATAAAAGGAGACTTGAGGGTCAGTTGGAGATACACCAAATTGATGAACAACTTCAATTTTTTTGGGGTGAGGTTTGTTGAGAAAATCGAACTAGTGATCTGAATTGTAGTGAGGGGCAGTTCGACAAGGGAACTTCAGTCTGAGGCCGAAGAATACATAGTAGAGAGGCAAAGCAGCACCAGGAGAGATAGCGCAGCCCCAAAGAGGGTGACACAGAGGCTGTAGGGGTTGATGCAGGTGACGCTTGAGCCATAGAGGCTGACGTAGGCCCTTAGAGGCAACACTGGGGAGATTTTATGGGGTAGAGGGAGCATTTCAGAAAATCGACTTTCTGAGCAAGGGAGGCTCACTGTGGGGGTGACGCAACTCCTAGAGGAGGTGATGTAGTTCCAACACAGAGCTTGGAGCAGCCATTGCTACCCAGCACTAGGAACAGTCAGGTCATCTGTGGGGTTTGATCATCCAGTTGCTGAATTTGCCGGAATATCTGTCTCCGGATAGAGGTACTTCTGCCAGGATTTTTCTTTGTTGGTTGAGCCATATTTGGCACCCTAGTTGTATTCAAGAATCTGCGTAATAATACAACCCTCTATATGATGCACCAGTTTTCCCGAATTGGGTTGTTTCAGGGATGATTGTCCAAAAATAACGGTGTCCCTTGTGTGATTGTCTCACTGTCTTTCAATTCATGATCTGTATGTATGTGTAGACTGCAATAGTGTTTTTCATCGATGTTTATGTAATTAAATAACTTGTTAATGCAAAGAACAAGTAGGAGGGTTAAACTAGTAATTGCAGTGGGGGTTTCTGATGTGTAGATTCAGAAATTTTCACATGGTATAAGAGCATTGCAAAGCATCAGAGACTAAGGACACCGACCAAGAAATCCGGAGAATTTGCAGCAGAAAAGTAGCTATCCCGAGTGACAACACTGATCCAGAGCCAGAAACACAAAAGGAGTGATGCAGTGCAGAGAAGGTGATGCAGAGGCTCACGTATTGCCTGCGTCAGCGCTCTGAGCTAGGTGAGGGTGATGCAGTAGCTGGGAGGAGCCCACACAGTAGCTGCGTCAGCTATCCAGGCCAGTGCAGAAGCAGAAGGGGGCAAATCAAACTCACGCAGTGCCACATCATCCTTCTAAGCCCGAAAGGATTGACGCAATGGCCAGGAGGAGCTGATCCAGCTCACACAGTGATTGCACAGAGCTAGAAGGGCTAAGATTCCTCAGTTGTCAGGGCTAAGGGAGCTAAGAAGATTTCGATTTAAGGAGCTAGTGGGACGTTGCTTCTATTGGTGCAGTACAGTGTCTAAGGAGACTGAACCAAGGTAGATTGAATCACTCCCTTGATAAATTTCTAGCCAAGAAATCTAAGTCCGGGTCGCAGCAGCAAATGAGGATTGAGAGGAACGATTCGACAGTTGGCCAGAGTACTTCCGTGAGGGAAATCAGGACTCAGAAGGAGTCTAGAGAGGAGCTTGTTCCTTGGAGGGTTTCTTGCGCCCAAGGAATCCCGATCCAAGTCCTGATAGATTGACGGCAGGAGAGGGAGAAGAGAACCAGTCCTATTTTTGGGTTGAGATGGCAATGAATGGGCTGAGGGATCAGGATAGATTGGATGGAGCATTCAATTTTGTCATTTGGAAGGCCCAGATCGTGGCAATCTTAGATAAACATTACATCAAGGACTATGCCTTAAAAGTGGTTGTTGTTCCAGTTGACGTTGATGCAGCAAAGAAGTATGAGGAGGCCCAGGCAAAGGCAAAGTGCATGATCCTAGATGGGGTCAAAAATCATGTAGTACCACACATTGTTGAGAAGGAAACAACAAGGGATATATAGGAGACCCTGACCACCTTGTACCAGGGCTCTTCCGTGCAATGAAAGATGCTATTAGAAAATCAGTTGAGACAGTACTAGATTCAGAAGGGAGACGACATAGATCCCTTCCTTCTTAGGTTGCAAGGGATTCGTGACCAACTGATTTCTGTGGGGTCTACACTAGATCCATAGTTCATGGTCAACACTACCTTGAATGCAGTCACCGAGGATTGGGAGACATTGGTCCAAAGTATCTTGGGCAGAATGACTCTCCCCAGTTGGGACGAGATGTGGGCAGCTCTTTGACAAGAAGAGCTCAGGAGGTTGACCAAGACAGGGAGTAGCGGCAAGGGAGCCTGTAATATTCCTAATTAGCCATGGCTAATTGGAATATTCGATTTTTCTCAATTTTGCCTTCTATATTTATTTATAAATAAAAAGGTGAGAAAAGGGGGTCATAACTCACTTTTGGAATAAAGTCACTCCCTAGTAGCACAACATTGTAACTTAAAGGGGGAGCCAAGGGGGCCAAAGGACCACGTAGAGGAGGGGCACACGTAGACACTTGGAGGGACTGCACAGATGGAGAGGAACACGTGGCAAGAGAAAGGCTACGTTGGAGGAGGTGGGCCTTGGGATTGAGAGAGGCCAACGTTATAAAGGAGAGAGGAGCCTCCTCATTTTGTCATTCGATTATGTGCATTTGAGCTAGTCACTTCGACTTAGAGCACAATGCTTGTTTAGCCTGTCTGTAGCATTGTTTAGTACATCGAGTGCCTTCGTTCGGAGATATCACCCTTAACCCCAGGGGACATCGAGTGCCTGCTCGGGCAAGGTAGTTTTCAACAGTCTTTTGTAGGAGGATTGATCTTTGGAGTTGAGGAGAAGCCGAGCATTTTATGACTGCGTAGTCTTGAGAGAGGGACGCAGTTACTTTTAGCAGGAGTTCTGGATTGGGGTTTTGCGAAGGATTTGAGCTGGGAGATTGAGCAAGGGATCAACCCTTGCTTATTGGAGGATTTTGGCAGAGTTTCGGGCAAAGTTTTGGAGGGTTTTATTCAGTGGCAACGCAAAGCCTAGAGGGACAGCGCAAATCCCCAAGGGGGTGATTTTCGGGGGTCAACTATTCGAGAAAAGCTTTTTGGGTTTTTCTGGGTTTATTGAGCAGAGGTTGATTCCAAAGTTTTAGCATTTTCTGAGGAGGGGAATAACCCTGATTCCATGCAGTAGCAACAGCACAACAGTTTTGCAATAGCCTGGACGCAGTTCAGAGAGAGGCCATTTCTTTACTATTCTGGGTGTATTTCTTCACTTGCCTTGTGCAAGTCGAGGTGCCATCTTTTTGATCACCTCCTGTACTCTTTCCATTACTGAGTATAATGAAATGGCTTAGCATTTCTCTCTGCATTTCTTGAGTATTTGCTTGTATTCCGTGTTTATATTATCACATATTGCATTACTATTATTTATATCTTCTCGGTTACTATATCACTTGTACGTATTTGGTTGGAGTTCACTGGGGTTTTGGGGAATATCTCTGAAACAGGATATTACAGTGGTATTAGAGCATAGATCTGGCTCAGCCTGTGGAGCTAGCAATCTATAACACCGAGGGAGAAGCCCTACATCTGTTATAGAGGTACGAAATACAAAGATATTGAACGTAGGTTGGAGAACACCTACGAAGAGGGACACTGTGTTCGAGTGGTGGACACAGAACAAGAGGAGCCTGTGGTGGATGCAGGACAGGGGGAGCCTGTGGTGGACGCAGAGCAGGAGGATCCGATGGCAGATGAGGACGGGAAGAGATTTGTAGACATGCTCCTCAAATCAGTGCAGGATCTGTCAAGGCAAATCGAGGTGATGGGGCAGAGATTCATGGCAGTGGAGGCTAGACAGCGTGAGAACCCACGGGTTTTCCAGGTTGGTGAGGGATCGAGTACATCCCACCATTTTTGAGAGCAAGGTGCCACTTAGCGTGATACTGCTTAGCAGATGGCCTCACATGCCCCTACACGCTCTACCATGCCCACTTTCTTAGGAGCAGACACGGGGGTCGAAGCCCAGCAGGAGGCAGAGCCCGGTCACATGGGCGATTATTTTGCAGAGTACCAGGCCTATGGGCAGGAGTTCAGGGATACACTTTCATTCAGAGACTTTGTTCAGCTCCAGCAGGATAGTAAACCCCGCGACCATCATAGAGGATACTGGCATTATCATGATGGAGACACCCACGGCACAGCTAGTAGATTCCACTTGCCTACGTTTGATGGTTCATCAAATAGTTCGGCAAAGTCTTGGGTGGAGAAGTTGGACATCTATTTTCAGCTTAACCAGATGTCGGAGACAGAGGCCATCAAGGTGGCGACATTACATTTGGATGGTGAGGCCCAGGACTGGTGGTTCCACAAGTTTGTTACACTTGGACACTCCACAGTGACGACATATGCCGAGTTCACCAGGAGATTGATGGAGAGGTTTGACTAGAGGGATCCGGAGTAGCACTTTGTTGAGATGACAAGGCTCAAACAGACTAGGAGCCCAAAGACCTACATTGCAGACTTCTTGAGGGTCTCAGTGATGGTGCCAGATCTATCCGCGGCACGAAGGATCTACATGTATGTTGAGGGGTTAGCAGAGCCACTTCGGGGTCTAGTCAGATCCACTAGACCAGCCACACTCTAGGATGCTATTAGCAGGACCCGAGACTTATAGGATGCATTACCCAAGACCCAGACACCTTACCCCCAGAGACAGTTCTTCCAGCCTAAGGGGAAGGACGTGAGGATTCCGACTCCAAAGGGGAATCCAAGACGAGCATGGATTGATGATGATCCCAGGAGGGAGCTGAAGAAGAAGCGGTTGTGCTTTACCTGTCAGGAGCCGTGGGCACCGAGACATAGATGTGTTGCTGGCAAAGCACATTTTATTGAGGTCTTCTCCGAGAGCAGCGAGGAATAGGATGAGGAGGATGACGTGGAGGCAGGAGATAGTCATGTTGCGCAGGATCCTTTGCCACCTCCACCAGCAGCAGCAGGAGGTGCAGCTTTTGCACCTATCGGATGGACCCTTGCAGCATGAGAGGAGTTCCCAAGTATTTGACGGTATGCGTACGAGGGACAGTACGTGGCCAGTGAGTATCAGTTTTGGTTGACAGTGGGGCAACCCACAACTTTATCGATGCACAGATGGTTGAGCGGAGAGGTATACAGATAGAGAACTTCGATGGATTTTCAGTTTTGATCCCAGGAGATCAGACCATGGTGTGTGCTCGTTATGTTCCAGAGTTATCAGTGACGATGGGCACCTACACATTGACTAACCATTTCTTTGTGGTCAATATTTCGGACACCAACATAGTACTGGGTGTTCAGTGGCTTATCACTTTAGGGAAGTTCACGACAGATTGGAAGGCCCTAGAGATGGAGTGGGATGATGAGAAGATAGGGAGGCATGAGAAGATATGGGAACAGCACACATATCCGCCTCAGACTATTTCAGCTCATCGGATGGAGGCAGTCTTCCAGAAGGGAGACGTAGAGTGGGCAGTGGAGTTGTGTGCATCAGAGGCAGGGACTACAGGGCAGACGGTGCACCCAGAGATACAGTCCATCCTTGACCAGTATGCCACAGTGTTTGGAGAGATTTCGCTTGGACAACCACCGGACCGAGGGTTTGAGCACACCATTGAGCTTGAGCAGGGCATACAGGCAGTGATTACTACCCCATATAGGCATCCCAAGGCCTATCAGGATGAGATTGAGCAGGCTATTCAAGAGTCGCTGGCTTTTGGGCACATTCAGCTGAGCACGAGTCCTTTTGCTTCTTCTGTGGTGTTGGTGAAGAAGAAGGACGACACATTGAGGATGTGCATTGACTACAGGGCCCTGAATAAGAAGACACTAAAGAACAAGTACCCCATACCCAGGATAGACAAGTTGATGGATGAGTTGAGAGGAGCACAGTTCTTCTCAAAGATTGATTTGAGATCTGGGTACCATCAGATTCGCATGAGGGAGCAGGACATTCCCAAGACCCCCTTCATGTGTCACTATGGGTACTTTGAGTTTTTGGTGATGCCCTTCGGGTTAACCAATGCCCTAGCTACATTCCAGTCCTGCATGAATCACATCTTCTGTAGTCACTTGAGGAAGTTTGTGTTGGTGTTCTTCGATGATATCCTCATTTACAGCAGGACTTGGGAGGAGCATCTCCAACACATTGAGACAGTGTTGCGCATCTTGGAGGAACAACAGTTCTAAGCCAAGCTCTCCAAGTGTGAGTTTGGGTTTACGAAGATGTTGTACTTGGGACACATCATAGGGGTGGACGGAATGAGAGTCCACGAGGAGAAGATCAGGGCCATTAAAGATTGGCCGGAGCCGAGGAACGTGACATAACTTCGAGGATTCATTGGCATTTGTACTTACTACCGGAAGTTCGTCAAGAGTTTCTCACAGCTTGCTGCACCCCTAACAGATTTGACGAGGAAGGGGGCATTTAGTTGGTCGAATACAGCGCAGCAAGCCTTTTACAGGCTCAAGGAGGTTATGAGCAGCTGCCCAGTGCTTGCATTGCCGGATTTTACGTAGCCATTTGTTTTGGAGTGTGATGCGTCGGGAGAGGGGATCCGCGTAGTGTTGATGCAAGGAGGTCACCCTATAGCCTTTGAGAGCCGAAAGCTTCTTTTGCACGAGAGGTTGTATTCTATATACGACGACAAGGATATGTTGGCCATCATGCATGCATTGGCCAAGTTCCGGCAGTATTTAGTGGGTAACAGGTTTAGGGTGAGGACTGATCACAACAGCCTCAGGTTCTTTTTGGAGCAGAAGTAGCTACAAGAGAGGCGGTAGAAGTTGATCAGTAAGATCCAAGCATATGACTTTGACATCGAGTATGTCAAGGGTAAGAACAATGTGGTAGCAGATGCCCTTTCACGTAGACCAGCCACATTGTCTCTTATGAGCTTGGACACAGACTGGAGGGCTCAACTCTTGGTAGATTACTCCAAGGACAGATTTTCATGTGAGGTTCTAAATGGGCAGGCGGAAAATGACAGGTACAGGGTGGTCGATGAGATCATCTACTACAGGGACCGGATCTTCTTAACTGAGGGATCTCAGCTCAAGAAGAAAATACTTCAAGCATCACATGATTCACCATTGGTCGGCCATCAGGGGTTTACCAAAACCTATAGGGCCATTAGAGAGAGGTTCTCATGGAAGGGCCTCAAGGAGGACGTACTCCAACATGTCCGAGAGTGCGATGTTTGCCAGAGGAACAAGGGGGAGATGAGCCATCCCGCGGGATTATTGCAGCCTCTTCCCATTCCGGAGGGCAAATGGGAGTGTATTTCGATGGACTTCATCACAAGGTTGCCCATGGTATAGGGCAAGGATTGCATCTTTGTCGTCGTTAATCAACTGACAAAGTATGCACATTTTTTCGCCATATCCGCGCACTACACAGCAGCGCAAGTGGCCAAGCTGTTCTTCAGAGAGGTGTTTAGGCTACATGGTCTTCCTAAGACCATCACTAGTGACAGGGACAGTCATTTTATGGGCGGATTTTGGCAGGAGCTTTTCCGATTGGTGGGGACGCAATTGACACCGAGTACCAGTTATCACCCACAGACGGACGGGCAGACAAAGATAGTTAACAAGTGGTTGGAGGGCTACTTGCGTAACTATGTCAGTGGGCAACAGCAAGCATGGTTGAAGTGGCTGCATCTGGGGGAGTACTGCTACTACACTACACATCACATGTCCATTGGTATGTCACCATTTTATGCTTTGTATGCATATCATCCTTTATCTTTTGCTGACGTGATGTTTGGTGCTAGCAAGGCTCCGAGAGCCAAGATTTGGATCCAAGAGAGTCAGGATATTCTCCAAGCTTTCAAGGATAATATGGCTACAACGCAGAACCAGCAGACGCTATATGCCGACAGGGGTCGGGTGGAGAGACAGTTTGAGGTAGGGGACTTGGTCTACTTATGGTTACAGCCATACCGACAGTCGTCACTGAAGCAGAAGGGGGCTGAGAAGCTCAAGCCCCGCTTTTATGGGCCATACAGGGTGATACGCAGGATTGGAAAGGTTGCGTATGAGTTGGAGCTGCCCCAAGGCACCAAGATTCATAACGTTTTTCATGTATCATGCCTGAAGAAGGTATTGGGGCAGCATGTGACAGTGATAGATGAGCTACCACCCATGGATGATGAGGGGCATTTGGTGTTACAGCCAGAGGCTATTATTGATACCAGGGAGAGGCAGCTACGGAGCAAGACAGTCCGGGAATTCTTGGTGAGGTGGAAGAATTTGCCAGATGAGGATGCCACTTGGGAGAGTGAGAAAATTTTGCAGCATCCATCACTTCAGTTGCTTGAGGACAAGCAACATTTTTCCAGGGGAGACTGTAATATTCCTAATTAGCCATGGCTAATTGGAATATTCGATTTTGCTCAATTTTGCCTTCTATAGTTATTTATGAATAAAAAGCTAAGGAAAGGGGGACATAACTCACTTTTTAAATAAAGTCACTCCCTAGTAGCACAACGTTGTAACTTAAAAGATGAGCCAAGGGGACCAAAGCACCACGTAGAGAAAAGACCCACATAGACACTTGGAGGGACTGCGCAGATGGAGAGGAGCACATAGCAAGAGAGAGGCTATGTTGGAGGAGGCAGGCCTTAGGTTTTTGAAAGAGGTCAAAGCTATAAAGGAGAGAGGATCCTCCTCATTTTGGCATTCGATTATGTTGCATTTGAGCTAGTCACTTCGACTTAGAGCACGCTAGCTGTTTATCCTATCTGCAACACTGTTTAGTGCATCAAGTGTCTCTGTTCGGAGATCTCACCCTTAGCCTCGGGGGACTTCGAGTGCCTACTCGGGAAAGGTATTTTCATCAGTCTTTTGCAGGAGGATCGATCTTTGGAGTTGGGGAGGAACTGAGTATTTTAATGATTGCGCAGTCTTGAGAGAGGAGGATGTAGTCTGTTTTGGTAGGAGCTTCATATTGGGTTTATGTGGAGGATTTGAGCCGGGAGATTGAGCAAGGGATCAGCCCTTGCATATTGGAGGATTTTGGCAGAGTTTTGAGCAGAGTTTTGGAGGTTTCTATTCAGTGGCAGCACAGAGCCTTGAGGGATAGCGTAGATCCTCAAGGGGGTGACTTTCGGGGATCAACTATTTTAGAAAATCTTTCTGGGATTTTCTGGGTTTATTGAGCAGAGGCTGATTCTAGAGTTTCAGCATTTTCTAAGGAGGGGAATAGCCCCAAATCTTCACTTGATTCCATGTAGTAGCAACAACGCAACAGTTCTCCAGCAGCTTGGATGCAGTTCAGAGAGAGGCCATTTCTTTACCATTTCGAGTGTCTTTCTTCACTTGCCTTGGGCAAGTCGAGGTGCTATCTTTCTGATCACCTCCTGTACTCTTTCCATTACTAAGTATAATAAAATCGCTTAGCATTTCTCTCTGCATTTCTTGAGTATCTACTTATATTCCATGTATACATTATTGTATGTTGCACTACTGTTATTTTTATCTCTTGAGAGTCCATCTCTGATTGGAGTTTGCTCGTGTTTGAGGAATATCCCTAAAAAGGGATATTACACTTACAAAAAAACAACCCCCTTGGAGTCCTCTTTAAGCTCTTTTCAGACTCCCAAAATATGAAAATATTACCGAGCACATGCCTCTTTCGCACTCGTTAAAGAAAACGAAAGGACATTTTCCTAGTATAAATTTAACCCTTTTTCGGACTGGATGAACTATTTACGAAAAAGGAAAACTTTAGTCAAGCATGATTAAAAGATTCTCCTAGGCATTTTTTAATGCCTTTTTGGGCCCAAGGGACTAAATTTGCAAAAAGGAACCTCTCAGAGTTTCTTTTTCACCTCTTTTTCAAACTCTCTAAATAAGAAAAAGAAGTTGAGTTACACCTTCTCTAGACTCGTAAAAACATAACCAACGTAGGAATCGTCAAACATGATGAGACCGAACCACTGCTTCTCAGGGTTCATTAAAAAAACTCAGAAGGATTCATCTAAAGGATGAGATTACAGGTCAAGCATGTGTTAACCTCCTCAAGCTTGTAATAAAATAAAGAGGTATTTGCTAGAAACGGTGACGAAATTGGGGAAACAATACATGAATCCTATTTATGGTAGTGAATCACTCTTGAACATGACACTCTTTCACCTTCGTGATTGTTTTGGATTTGGGAATTCGTTGCCCTCTCTATTTGTCACACCTTATTGAAAGCCTTCATGATGGGTCTTTGGGTCAATGTTGCAAATTATATAAGAGTGTCATCGATATGTTCAAGAGATATCCACCATCAGTTTACATCTCCTACAAGACCTTTAGCCTTCCTTCATGTATGCCACCCGTAAACCAGCTACATTCTATCTCAAATATTGATACTCATTTTGTTTCATTGATGGGGGATACATTAAGTCCAATATGTGATGGTTCACTTCCTATCGACGTCAACACATTATCTAGGAAGTTGACTTAAAAATTCCCTTCAGTGCCTTGGAACTTGCATATCTCAATGGAAAGTCTGCTTGCTTTCGACGTCAAGTTCTCATCATTGGTTGTCGACCAGGAGAATATTTGTGGTGTTCGACTTCAGCTCATCTATTCATACCTCATAGATTGGGCTTAGTTCCTAGAGGTCCATTATATTTATTGATGGTTCCTCCCACATCTATTAACGACTTTCATCATTGGCTTGTAATTAGATGGTGGTTATCATGTCTGACCCCAACACATTTATTCACATGGTTAGACTTGTACTATTGAGTGACGAAGTAGAAGACCTCAAATCTAGTTTCATCCATCCGGACTGCAATGTCAAGATTCATATAATATCTACAAAGTATGATGGCTATGATTTTAAAGAAATTCGTCAAAGCATGGGCCCACAATATATAATTAGTGGACGTGACTTTGATCATTGCACATGTAAAATGGCTTATAAGATGAGTATGGATATGCCTACCTCAGCAGTGATATCATGATGATAATGTATTGTAACAATCGATTGGAGATCTTGACTAGTAAATTCTTAATCCAAACTTTTGACATGGTAAAGAACTTCAATCCTCAACCACAACATATGACATTGTACTTTAGGGGGCAATCTGTCATAGGTCATTTTTTCGCATTTAAAAAAATGGCCCTGAACCCAGATCTATCATCATCCATTTACACCTTACAATCATCCCCTACAAATCCAAAGGAATTCTATCTCTATAAGTTATAAGCATCTTGGATTACATTGGCTGAAAACCCTAATTGAAGGCCTCATTAAACTTAATTTCTTGAAAAATGGCGATGGCTTAGGTTTCACACATGGAAAATGCATTGGTCAACATAGGTTTCTTTTCCATAGAGTGTGATGACACTTGGAAATGAGTAAAATAAATAATAACTTTGAAGTTTCTCCCTCTAGAAGCTTCAGGAGTGGATTTAACCATTTACTATTGGATCTGATCTCAAACTCCTAATAATGATGTCTTATTTCTTATCTCCTAGAACTTACCTCCATCGTGCATCTAAGCCCTAGCGTGGTAACTCCAAAACTACCTCTTTTACTCTATAACTACAACCCCTACCATAGAGTTTGGGTCGGTTTTTCGAGACTCTGAAATTGCGCTTATGTTACTCATTTGTGTCTAGAGGTCTATGATCCATCCATGTACTTTAGGTGTGATTGAAGGCTTAGCTATTGAAGTTTCTAACTTTACTCAGTTAGAAACCTTGCATGCACTTTATCTGTTTTATTCCTACCTACTTATTATTTTCCTTAACAAGTTATTTACAATGTAAATACTAAAAATAAACACTAGTGCATGCTCAACATATTACAGATCAGCAACTAAAAGAAACAAGAACAAAAACACCATATGACACCATTATTTTTTCACTAATATCCCTAGAAAAACCCAATGCGGGAAAACCAGTGTAGTTATCTACGGGTTTTCTTATTAAGCAATATCAGAGTACAATCTGGGTGTTGAAACTGGCCTACCTAATAGAGAATTTCCTTAGCAGTAATACCTCTCGATTTTTGACAAATCTATTGGCTGAAACCCCGGATAATCCTTCCAGCGGCTACTCAACGCCAATCTGCCCCAGAAACCTTAGCGTTTGCCCATTCTGGACTGCATCAGCCTCTCCTAGCCCAGCGTTGGCACTGCGTCAGCCTATCTTGGCCTGTGTTAGCCTCAGGAGGCCTTACATTAGTTCTTTGAGCCTCTACGTCAGCTACGTAAACCCCTCTAGTGCTCTGCACAACACTTCACTGCCTTTGTGTGACCCTGCATGAGCACTGGCTGCTCTTGCGTCTCTCTCTAGAGCTACTCTACTACTATCCCGACACTATCTTTGCCTCTCTGTCTCTCTCTAACTGATCTGCTTCTATCCCGACACAATCTTTGCCTCTCTGTCTCTCTATACTCAATGCCCCTTAACTGCTCTCCCAATAACTGATTCTATCTCTCTTAGCAAACCTCACTCTAGAGAATAGAATGACTGATCACTCTAGTGTATTCTCCAAGTGACCCTCAAGCCTCCTCTTATACTTTTCTTGTTGACATATCAATGGCCGAGATTAAGTCCCTAATCAACGGCTAATATTAGATCTGGCTTAATCCATGTATTTTGGACCATTCTAACACAAATTCATATTAATAAACATTAATATTTTATTTTCCCTAAGTTTAGACTTAGGGACTCCATTAAAAATATTAATTATTTTAATTTCTCCTGATCTGTCTAGAATCTGCTAAAACCCTTTCTGGGTATTGAAGCTCTCATGTGCCCCAACCTCTCCACCAAATTCCGTGGCTAGAGAACAGGCGATGCTACCCCAAATCAACACTCCCTCTTAGCGAGGACTATGTTGTAGCAATACTCCTCACTGAGTATTACTCTGATTATCCGACATCAGTACCTGTGCTAATGTTAGGCCTTCTTGCCCAACATCCTCTGCACTACTGCATCCTGTACTATTGCCCATGGTTCTGCCACTGCCACTGCTGCATCTGTACGACAGCTCCCTCTGCATCCATGCTGTTGCTGGTCCTTTCTCTCAACATTGCATCTGCACTGCACCTTCTCTCATCATGCTATCCACTGCTGCACTGCAACTCAATTACTGACAAGTAAGTAATTGATCTCCCAACTAACCTCCATGTTGGGCTAGAAACACCCACTGATGCTAAAGCTCCCTCTGCCGCTGAAAAGTGCTCCCTCTCTCTGACCTCTGCATTGTTGCAACAACTCCCTACATCTCGAACCATTGCACACCTCTCTATGCCTTTGTGCACTGGTGCAACACTCATGTGCCTCTCGCACTGCTGCAGCCTACTAGCTCTACATTGTCTCGGGACTCCTGCACTATAGCTCTCTCCGCCGCTCATCCTCATCTGTCTCTACCCACTCAACCAGTCCTGCTACTCCTCGATGGGGCTCCCATCACAAGGTCTAATCCAAGAGGTTGGGTACCTCAAGAATCCTGCCCCTCGTCGTGTGTAGTCCTCCTGACTACAACTTGATGTCTCCCCACTTCCGCTCAAGTGGTGCATGTGCATTCATGGCACAGTCATCGTCTGTCAAAACTTCCTTCTCTGTCCATGTTGGCGCTGCCTTGGTCTCAGAAGGCTCTCCCTTACTCTTCTTCCTTGGACACTGGGTTGCATAATGGCCCAGCTCCCCATAGTGGAAACACTTGATCTTGGAGAGATCTTTCTTCTTCTGCTTTTCCTACTTCCCCTCAGATGCTAGGGCCACATCTTCCTCCTCCTGCTTCACTTTGATCCCTTTGCTGTTGCTACCTATCTTTGATTGTCGTTTGATCTCTTCCTGGCAAAGAGATGCCCACATCTCATCCCACGGTGGAAGTGTCCCTCTGCCCAATATACTCTAGACAAACACTTCCCAGTCTTCTGAGACAACATTTAGGATTGTCCTTACCATCAGCTCCTAATCCGGTGTCGCTCCTATAACAATCTATTGGTCTTGGATCTCATTTAGTCCTTCGAGGAAGGTGTAAATTGATTGTCCCTTCTTCATTTGATATGACCTCATCCGATTCTTGAGCAACATTCTTCTCTACACAGAAGTATGTTGATATAGCTTCTTGAGAGCCTTCCACATCTCAAATGTCGTTTCCTTCTCGGCTATATGTGGTACCACATGATCCTTGACCCCATCAAGGATAATGTACTTGGCTCTCGCCATCACCTCTTCATACCTGTTATTATCGTTGGGGCCGATTGGGACATATATTACCTTCAAGCTAAAGTTCTTGACATGATTCCTGTCAAGCACTGATAAGATTATGCCCTTCCAGACTACGAAGTTCGATGCTCCGTCCAGTATATCCTGGTCTCTTACCCCGTGTAGTGCCATGATGCTCCTTTACTTCCCTCCTGGAAGTTCTCTGTTCGACTCCTCTGAGTTTCTACTTCTCGTCTGGAAGTTCTCTTATGGACTCCCTCTGAGTCTTGATTTCCCTCCTGGAAATCCTTCTTTCGCTTGTCGAGATGCCCCCTACTCTGATCGACTTGTGCAGTTTCACCTTTGATTTGGGTTCCTCGGCTAGAAACCCTCTGTAAAAACTCCTTTGGCCTTGCTCTATCAGGTACAATTTTGACTATAGTACCTCACTATGTCTAGGGATATTTTTTTTGTCCACAGAAGGAATTTATCCACAGAACACTTACTAGCAAGAAAAATCATTGGTACCTCTTCTAGACAACAATGTAGAGCATAGTTAAGATTCGCCCCCAACTCTTCTTCATGGAATCATTCTATCATTATTTTTGATTTGGCCTCAAAGCAAGCAGAGATAGATATAGTGGACCATGGTCTAGTTCCTCGTTCCTTTTCTTTTGTACATCACCCTCCCATTACTACCACTCGGCCTTAGATTCAAGAACTTTACATGCTTTAGAATAGACATCAAGGTTTACTTTTCATTCTTACTTTACATATCAGAGACATGTTGGTGCTCATATTTTTATAAACATCATCATACTCAACAGTTCTACTGACCTACTTTTATAATCATTTGTTAGACACTAATAGAAATATCTTCTCTTATCTTATTTCTAGAGCTACTAGAAGAATCACCATAATGCAAGAGATGTCAAAGACTTGTGATTCCAAATTTGAATATCTATCCTCCAAGTCATTCCTTAGATTGTCTTTGTACTCATCTACAATTTGACTTGGATAGGGTTTGACGCTTCTTTCTTTAACCTAATTTTTTAATCTAGTTACCACCCATAAAAAACCCCAAAGAATATTATTTTGATACAAATATGATTTGTAAATTTTCATGGATATTCCATTTGAACACTTCATCAGAATAAATGTTACAAATTCCTACAAAATCTTTGTTATACAATCTTTAATTAATGTTAAAATATAATATACAAGCTTAGCACTTATGATATTGAAATACACTAAGAATGAAATAAAATAAATTAAAACAAATGCCACACCATCCCCATAATGAAAACAAGATGTACATTTGGAAACCCATTATGGGATAACCTAGCTAGAAGGTGATGACTATGCCTTGTTTTTTGCTTCTTGGATATGAAATGCAACTACAAATAAATGTGAACTCAATATGAAGTTTCCATAGACATTACAACCTATACAAATTTTACAAATTTTTCCAATTCATATATCTGGATCACTATATACCACTCCCTTAGCTATGGAAAAAATATCAATTCAAAAAGAATGTAACCTCTTCCTTTCCTAGTGGCTCAATGTTAACATGTCTTAATTTCTTTAAGCCAAAATTTGGATCTAGTTACCACCCATAAAAAAAACCCCAAAAAAGAGTGTTTTGATACAAATTTGATCTATAAATTGTCATGGATATTTCATTTGAACACTTCATCACAACAAATATTACAAATTGCAACAAAATCTTCGTTATACAATCTTTACTTAATATTAAAATATAATATACAAGCTTAGCACTTAAGATATTCAAATACGTTAAAAATTAAATAAAAGAATTTAAAACAAAGACCACACCATCCCCATAATGAATACAAGATGTACATTGGGAAACCCAATATGGAATAACCTAGCTTGAAGGTCATGACTATGCCTTGCTCTTTGCTTCTTGGATATGAAATGCAACTACAAAGAAAGGTGAACTCAATATGGATTTTCCATAGACATTACAACCTGTACAGATTTTACAAATTTTTCTTGATCATATATCGTGATCACTATATGCCACTCCCTTAGCTATGGAACAAATATCAATTCAACAACAATGTAACCTCTTCCTTTCCTAGTGGCTCAATATTGACATGCCTTAATAGTTAACTGAGACTCAAGTTAGGGTTTTTGTATGCCTCAATTTTCATCAAGATTAGTGTTTTAGACACCTTAGAGTCTTTTTGATATTCCACATGTGTAAGTATATGGCTGTTGACATGAAACCCATTCAATACAATGATGGTCAAAAACATAGGTTGAATTATGGGAGGCATAACTTAAACAAACTTTGATTGAGTCAATCATTTGTTGTTGGAAATATCTCAACATCTAGAATAATATAAAATAACTATGGACATTATTTGCAAGGTTTTTTTACCACAAAATCACCAAAATAGAATACACCCCTAAAATATTCCTTAGAGGTGAATCGCTTCCAATTTTGCACTCAAAAAGTGCTAAATTATATTACAAAATTATATGGTGATCCATTTTGAATCAATAAGTGCAATAAATATTCATATTTTCCAATTTAATCTCAAATATTGTTACGTTAGCTTTATGTAATTTTAAACCAATAAATTTATTACTAATATCTTCCTCATATTTCCATTGGGCTACACAACTACTATACCAATTTGGTATATGACATTATAACTCTTTTAACGGGTGTTACTGTCACTATTGAAGGATATTGCAAATACATCAAAAGGATGCAATTACATTATAGTGGCATATATTCAAGGTACCCAAATAGATATTATGTTCGTGATTACCTGATAATCTTGACCCTTAGCTCTAATGTGATAATTAGTGACCATAAACTAAAATCAGTTTTTCCTCAATAATATAAAAAACATTGTATATGTATTTAAAGCATCATACATAAAGAGATTTCTTATGGGTTTGACACTTGCATAATATATATTTAAAACGTCATTTGGGATGAATCGATCAACTAGAACAATGTGTCCGAAAGTATAATTTTGGAAGATATTGAAAACAACACGTAATGTGATGTATTAAGCGTGATGTATGGGATATTAAAAGCCCTAATGGGATTGATGGCTTTTCAAGAATTACAATAAAGATCATAAACATTTTGAGCTGCCACAGCTAAAAATAAATAAGTGAATACAATGAGCAGACTTTTTGGTGAACGAGCAATAATAATGAATGTTTAAGTACGTTGTTAACACTTCCAGTAGGTTTATCTATATCTAATATTTTTCCCTTGTAAGGCTGGAAATGAAAAGGTGCCTCCAAGTCGCACTTGATAATTCCTAACATATTAATAACATATTAATAAAATTGAAAGCATGTAAGAACTCTAAAAGTGATTGCAATTCATTCAAGGAATGATTGCTAAGGTGCCCATACAAGATGTTTCTACAACCCTTATGCTTGTTTAAAGAAACTTCCAGTCTAGACGTGTGCGAGGGGGATAACGATATTTGTATATATTGGGCAAGCCTGATGGAGCTTTTAGGGTTTCATTAGGTTACATGTCTACATTTGATCTGAATTGGATCATTATAATGTTTTTCATCCATATCGATGCATTTGGAGTGGGAAAAGTGGAGGAATCAACTCATGAGACCATTTTTATCGGTGGGACTGAGTTTGGCGAAACGAGGTCTGAAACCTTCCGGGAACATTTTGAGGCATCAAACAGCATGTTTTGAGGGTGTTAACACCCAGGTTGTTCCCTATGACTCCCAAGGGAATACGGCCGGGGTAACCACTAACCAATCTTTGGATTACAGCTTCTAGCCCAGCTGTAATCAGAGAGGGCTCTCTCTTTAAGGTTTGTCTCTGTTTTATGGAAATTTTAGGCTAGTTATGAAGTTAAGGTTTTTGGTTTATGTTTGGTTGGGAGGATGTCTTTCTGAACTTTAAAGTGTAGTTCTGCAGGTAAAATTAGTCCATTGGGCAATGGAGTCTGTGGCTGTTGGTTTCTTGAAATCCTGAGTTTGATGCAGCTGGAGTTACAGGGCCATTTAGATACTTCATGAAACAAACTTTAAATTGAGATAATGGAGTGCAAACAACCAGTGAAAAGTAGTTAAGAATTTTTCACTAAGCTGAGATGGGAGAAAGGGATGTATTTCCTCAGGAGCAAACTTGAATTCCTGAAACAATAATCACTGTGATGATATAGTGTGAAAGGGTAGCAATTAAGAATTACGCTTTCATTACTATAACTGAAGAAAAGACATTCAAAATAGCTTAGATTGAGTTCAAGGTAATCTGTGATTAAGTCCTGGAACTATTCTTTTTCCTTGCTATTAACTGTTTAAACCTGGGAAACATGAAAGATATATGAAAGGTAAAAAACACATAACAAAGAGTTACAAGAGAAACTTATTGAGTCATGAGATACGCAGGAATCCTGCAACTTTCAGCTAAACACCAGACAAGATCAAGCAACACAGAGCTTTGGAAATTCCATCATCCTTTGTATTATATCTCTCAGAGTTACAGTAAAAGAGCAGCAGAATAGATATCAACAATCTCTTACATCCGATGTCCAACCCCTGCTAACAAATGCGAGGGGGAATATATAGCAGTCTCATACAAAATATCTCAGGCATTGAGTCATCTGAGAGGTAAAATATCTTCATTAACTCGTACAGGAGTAGTAGATAAGAAGTTATTACAATCCTTAATGCAACATAAAGGCTCTTAACTCCTGTCAGAACAATTTGACGTTTGGAGCTCACGGAGTCGGTTGAGCGCTTTGTTATAACTGCTGAATGACGTGTCTGTGCAGCTCTGTCCTTCTGTAGCTTTTCGGCCCTGTCACCTGTGACTGCCAGTGCTGCTGTGGTGGCCGAATATTTGTGTTGAGTTGGCT
>APFE030666533.1:0-13102 GCA_000404065.3 Pinus taeda | reverse complement strand
AGAAAACTTGAAGTCTTTGTGAGAACATGCAATTATTTCTCCACTAATTGGGGAATGTGTCCTTGATTTGCTCCACTGGTTGAGGAATTAAGGATGAGTTCTATATTGAGAGGATCAATTGACTTAGTTTAACTTAGTCAAGTTCGGTTATATTAATTTAACAAGTTGTTAAATTAATGAGATATAGTTTGTTGATGCTTGCATGCATGTGACAACTATTATTTTCAAATAACTGTGTATTCACTCATGGATAACTGATGCATGTCAGTTCTGTCAGAGACCCAGCTAAGATCAGATGTGGGATAGTGTACTATTAGATGCTAGTATATTTATAGTAAGTATTCCTTACATGGGGAAGGAAGCTTCTTCCTTCTATGACTGCGTAGTTGGACCTGAGGTGACAGCAGGTATGATCAGGCCAATTTACATGTGTTTTGTAATTGGACCCCAATCAAAACTGCGCAAGAAAATAGGAGCTTGGACCTGAGGTGCAGCCTTTATATATAGGGCTAGGTAGTCCATGAGCTTGATCATCAGAGTATAGAGGGAGCATGATAGCTTTTGAGTTGATTCTTTTTGTATGTTGTTGAGGATTTCCACTTGATTGAATATATAGAGATGGGGTTTTAGGCTAATGCTTTTCCCGGATAAATTCTTCTGTGTTATGTGTGATTGATTCCTTCTTATCAGTTATATGTGTTCATGCTTGATGTTGCTCATGGTTGATTAGCTTCCACAAAGTTTATGGTAGATGTAGATCTAGTATTATGCTTTAGTACATTGCATATATCAGTTTGATCTGCAGGTGAAATTTCTACATGATATCAGTGAGCTACCTGATTTGTAGAGAAAATTTTACAGTAACACCTTCAAAATGACGCTAGAGAGGCTATTTGAGAAGGAGAAAATTACAATTCAGAGCCTGCATAGTCATGAATTAACACATTTAATTCAATGTGCACTTGTAAAGTGCAAAAGAACAAAAATTAAGAAGTCTGAAACAAATTGCTTTCCGGTTAATGCTTGGTTTGATGAGGAATGAAAAAAGGCAAGGAGAATGTGGAAAGAGTCAAACAAGGATAACATAAAGCTCAAATCTTACAAGCAGTTATTAAGCAAGAAAAAGGTTGATTTCATGGTTTCAAGGAGGGAAGAACTAATCTTCCTTGGGAAAAATAATCCCAAATTATTTTGGAAGGAGCTCCACCGAAAAAGATACAAATTGGAAATAATATTACAGCTTCTAAATGGTTTGACTATGCAAGACAACTCTATGAGCAGGTTCCCAAGGTTGACCCTCCCCCCTTGGTTAACACTGATACTGAACTTTTCACAGTAGAAGAGGTAGAGATGAGTATCAAGAAGTTGGGTGTTGGAAAAGCTAAAAACTTAGCTAAACTCCAAGCAGAATATCTAAAGTGGGGCTCAAAGATTCTTGCACCTCACGTTAAAAAAATCTTCAACAACATCATACAACAAGGGCTTCCCACAGATTGGACAACTAGTCTGGCAATACCTCTTTTCAAGAGCAGTGACATCAATAATCCCTTCAATTATAGGACCATCATGATAAATCCTTTGTTTGCAAAGCTATTTGGAAGCATGCTAGAAAACAAAATTAGCAAGTGGGCAGAAGAAAGAGATAATCGTGCTAGAGGGCAAGCAGGTTTTAGACCTAAACATTCCACAGTTGATCATTGCATAACTTTAAGGCACATCATTGAAAAATTTTGGGAGAAAAAAGGAAGAAGTCTTTTGTTGCTTTAGGTTGATTTCAGAAAAGCGTTGACTTGGTTACTAGGAATAAGCCTTGGTAAAAGAATGGAGGAAATGGGGTTCCTAAACATTGAGCAAGTTGTGCATAGGCTGTATGAAGAGGTGAAAGTCAAAATTAGAACTTCAGTAGGCATTTCTGAAAGTTTTAGAAGCGATATCGGGGTCAAGCAAGGTTACTCACTGTCTCCTACCCTTTTTGGTTTATATATCGACAAGCTTGAGGAGTGGTTAAATTCACAAGGGGGTGATGGTATCTATTTGTGCAACTTTGTTATAAGGCTTCTTTTGTATGCAGATGACCTTATTCTGATTGCTAAATCGGCTCTTGGTTTACAAGAGCACTTACTATCCCTTGAGAATTTTTGTAGAAGTGTGGGGATGCAAGTCAATATCAGCAAAATGAAAGTAGTGATATTCTCTAAGAAAAGAAAACATAACCAGCATAAGTTCTACTTTGAAGGCAACATTCTCGAAGAAGTTGCAGACTACAAATACCTCAGAATTGACTTCAACAAAAATCTAAGCTGGAATGATTTTAGAAAGAAAAGAACTTTGGGGGGTTGGAAAACATTTTATGCTTTTCAAAATAAGTGTAGAGAGGCAGAGTTATGGGACTGGAAGACCACTCAAACTCTTTTTGCACTTCTAGTGATTTCGGTGATTCTCTATTGTTGTGAACTATGGGCTAGTAGTACCTCCGACATCCAATGGAGACAAATCGAGAAAATTCAGAAGCATTTGATTACAAACAAATTTAAGATTATAAGTGCAGTTTCTTATGATATCTTGTTAAGTGAAACAAGGACTGCTCCTATTGAAGCAATTGCTATGGTTTAAGTCATAACATATTTTAAAAAAATTGAGCAAATGGAAGAGGCTAGATTGCCTAAGGTTGTCTTTAATGATAGATTGTGAAAGAGCAAAAAAACTTGGATGGAGCAAAATAACAAATGGTTTAGTAAATGGGGTATTTGCTTGAACGCGTGTCCCATAAACGACAAAGAGATAAAAGCTTTTGTTATGGAAAAGTTCCACAAATGTACTTGGGATAAGGAGCTAGGAAGAAAGAAAAATTACCATATTGAAGTGTTTAATCCCACTCATAATCATCAACCAAAAGCATACATAGAGGCCAATATCTCTTGGAGAGCCAAAATTCTTATTGCTCAGTTAAGGACTAATTCTCATCAACTCCGTTGTGAAATAGGGTGCTGGAAAAGGCCAAAGGAAGTGTGGGAGGAAAGGGTATGCATCTTTTGTTCTTCCAGAAAAGTGGAAATAGAAAAACATTTCATTTTAGAATGTCAGGCCTTCAAAGACAACATGGAAAGTTATGCAGGTATGCTGGCAGCTAGCTCTTGGGATAATCTATTTAGCGAGGGGTTTGTCGAGAAGTTGGGAGCATTTATTATGAAGCTTCACAGAAAAAGGGCCGAATACATCAAGCAGATGAAGAAGCAATCTGTCCCATAGGCTATCTTTAGCCTTGTGGACATTAAAATAATTTCTTTCTTCTTTCTTCTTTCCTTAAATAAAATTGTCATATAAGAAACGAATTTGTCCAAAAAAAAATAAATTTTCTTAAAGCAGATGTTTCAGGAAACAAAATTTCCTTCAAAAGAGGACCAGTCGTAGCCTTGAGCAGACAAAATTAATAATGTTAGCAAATACAAGTGTCATTTAGCTTAAATGAAAACTAACAATTATTGACTTTCAACACATGCTTCATAGGTAAAAATTAAGCACAATGAACCTTATTCAGGGGCCTCTAGTTGTAGTCAAATGCTATAAATATTGGACCAATAGCTTCAAGAAAGGTCAAGGCTAAGCAAAATCTTAATTAGGACCACAAATATTTGAGGCAAATCACTTCTTTTGGAAACCAATATTCGACCAATAGATTTTTCTAAAGAACCAACAATCACATAACTTCTGAACTGAACAAAACCTGCAGCATGTACTACTTATTCAATATAAAGATTCAGTGGAGAAATAAACTTTACCAAATGAAACAATGGCAAAAACTATTGCATTTCTAGTAGGAGGGGCTAGCCTAATACTAGTTGAAAACCCTCTTTGGAAGAAATAAAATTATAAAAATTCGAAACTATATACAATTTTCATAGTTGGGCGGAAATTTTACAAATTTAAATTGTTCATGGTTAAAGGTAGTGGCCATCAACTAGAAGCCACCAAAGCATGAGCATGAGGGCTGGCCTTTGTTAGTTTCAACATGGTCAACAAAAATACATATCTTCCACTAGGAAAAAATGAGGATTTCAGATAGAATGTGTATAGCATCTAGGCTAGTTGAAGAACATACAAAAATGAGTTGTCATCCAGCTTAGATCTCTGCACCCAATACCCAGAAGATGGACACCACAGACCTTAAATCTCAACTCCCTCATCTCTGTTACAACTAAACCAGTCCAAGATGCCTAAATGACAAGCTTCCCTGCGAAAAAATCCAAATGGGTATGCCCATTAATGTAGTAAGAAACCCACGAGAAACTATGGGTTTCTCTGCCAAGAAATTCCCCAGAATTAGTGATGGAAAACACACTGAAAAAAACATATAGAGTCTAGATTTTAATGGACACTCCACTCTATAAGACATAGTGATCAATAATGTTGAAAATGTTTGGTTGAAGTCAACGGTTAAATTTGACATGTCCCCTTGCCCATCAAGAAAAATATTTATGACGGTTTTAGATTTAAATTACCCTTCACATAACTTTTAATATTTATTTTTACTAGTCATTGGGCATCATTAACGGGTTTAATAAGTGGTTTATTGGTCCTTAGTTCTTGCCATATTTATTTTTACCCGTCATTGGTCATCAATATCGAGTTTAATAAGTAGTTTATTGATCCTCAGTTCTTGCAAGGTGATTTGATCCCTTCGTTGTTAAACCCCAAACTCCTACTCAATGTTCAGCCATGTTGAAATTGATTTAATAGTTTAATGTACTACATAGTATTATTTCAGTGTTAGCATTGATATTGTTGCACCATGCCCACACTCATTTTAGTTAAGGTATAATGGATTGAACTACTCTCATGTATAACATAAATAATGATACTAATTGTTGTTATATTTTTTTAATTTTCAAACTATTTTTTATACACACTGAGATTTATTACGCTTATTTTAGTTGAGGTATAATGGACTGAACTACTCTCATGTATAACATAAATAATGATATTAATTATTGTTATATTTTTTAAATTTTCAAACTATTGTTTATACACACTAAGATTTATCACGCTCATTTTAGTTAACATACAATGGACTAAACTACTCTCATGTATAACATAAATAATGACACTAATTATTGTTATATTTTTTTAAATTTCAAACTATTGTTTATACACACTAAGATTTATTTGATAATGTATATATTTGTTAGTTGCGGGAATGTAGGTAGTGCTTTTTCCCCAAAAAAATAACTATGATGAGGTGTATGTAGTATGATATAATACTAAAGAAATATTATCAGTTACTATGAATGAATGTGCAATGATATGTTATATATATAATTATATTCCTTTAATTTTTAACTTAAGCGCTCCTTTCCCATAAGTAATTAATCTACATATAGAGTACAATCGTACAAACAGATGTTGGGATCATGATCTAGGTTTTCTTGGTCTTTTAGTTTGTTAAGAAATTTTTCTCATGAATTCATCTCAGAATAAAATTAGAGTTTTAAAAAAAAAAAAAATTACATGTAAGAAAAATATAAAATTAATTAAAATCAATATTGATTTAATCCATTTCTTCCTTTCTAGTAACAATGGAAATAAAAACGTTGGAGCTCCGACGATTTTGTAAAAGAAGACGAGGGGATTCGAACTCGGATCTAGATTGAACCTGCACATAAACACCACAATGCTCATGCTCTGGTTGATGAAATTTCGTGGAATGGGAACTTCGTAGCAGAGCGCTCACGGTTTCTTCGTTGCTTAAGTTTAAGCAGGTGTCAAGCCCATCACAAGGTGTTGTCGGTTTTCTTTGTTTTTTATGCGGGCACAAGCCTACTACCGGTCAGAGGCTTTCCGACACCGTTTCTGTCATAACCCTAACACCTTGCTAGTGTGACCCCTCTGCAAGCGGAAGGCTTTTTGGGTGCTATCCATCGTGGTTTCAAGATTGGGGTTTCGAGTGCTACCCGCGATGGTTCCAAGGAGTCTCCACGACTGTTTTGACAGGGTTTAACCTGGAGTACTCCCATTGTTCCAAGGAATAGTTGGTCATTTCACTCCCTTCAAGCTATTTTCAAGAGGGTTTGGTCATTTTGAATGGAGGAGGGTTACGAGGACGAGCTAGTGGCCTATTTTTTGGACAACCTCTCTCACACTGAAATTTTCGTGGCATCTCTTCAGCTATCCCAAGTTGGTCTTAGACCGACTACTCTCACCCCACCGGAAGAGCGGGTAAGCAAAAGTGGGTCAGAGATGGTTGATATGGAAGTGTCTCTGCAAGGGCTAGACCTCACTCAACTGGTCGCGGCAGTTACGGAGAGGTTTATAAGCCTCGTTGAAGTCTCCAACTCTCCTTTCCTATCAATACCGTCGCCATCAGATGTATTAACCTGGAGCAGACAAAACCAGCAAGCGGTTGGCCTCCAGAACAAAGAATATTTTCATGGTATTGGAACAGATGGACTAGATCTCGGCACCAATCACCTAGAAAATTCATAAGAAACAATGCACATTCCTGCCAACAGGACCGAACCCTACCCGGAAGCATTCACGAATTTTGAACCTGAAAGCAGTGCTTTGCCCTCAGGTTATTTTGAAGGCATAGTGCACAAGGAAGTGGAAGGGGATGAGACCTGGGCCTCAGACTCAGAAGGTAGCCCAGTGGGGTTTGAATGACAACACCCATCTGACCAAGATCCAAAGGTGAAGTCTGGTAAGCAATCCAAGCTCTCCAAAACAAGGGAAAGGGGTCGACTGCTCGTCTTTAGAGAAGGAATTGGCATGGATAAAGCAGCATTGACAGAGACTACAGTCTTGGTGGGTCGTGTCTCGGGTAGAAACTATTCATCGGGTCGTCTGAAGAGATGGACAATGGAGGTCTGGGGGAATGTTCTGGAGCAGCTTCTCACAGTTTTTGCCATGTCCAGGGGGTGGTTTGCTCTAATTTTCTTAGAGCTGGATGATGTGAACTGGGTGCTGACTCGATATTGGCATTTGGAGATGACCCCGGTCCTCCTCAAACACTGGAAAACTCTGTTCGACCCAGAGAAGGAGAGTCTAGGCGTAGGGCCGATTTGGGTTCGGCTACCGAGTCTCCCACTACAATTCTAGTCTGAGGACAATTTCAGGTGATTGGTGATGATTTGGGCACTTACTTGATCATGACAGGTCATACATGGACTCGGGGGTCCTGGCAATGGTTCGAATGCTTGTCTACCTGGACACAAGGGAGGGCCTGGTCGAAAGTTATCGCTTTCAGATGGGAGATACCATCTGCTGGCAGGAATTGGACTATGAGGGCATCCCCTTCAGGTGTTAGAGATGCCATGAGGTTGGCCAACTCTACAAGTCATGCCCTCTAGTCACTAGGCGCAGACCGAGCTCCCCGAAACTCCTTACTGCTACTTGCACTCAAATGGATTTGGGGATGGAGGACCTCAATGCTTTATATGGTAGCTTGAGGAAGGGTCTGGAAGGGTCAACTTCTGTGCACACCGAACCAGAAAACTGGAACACGAAAGCCCCGATTACTAAAGTGCGCTCTAGGGAGATCTTGGGTTTTTTGGGTCCCTCTTCTCCCCTTCATGCTCATTTTACGAATGATTGTATGTTAACTGTTTCTGCTCCTACAAATGGTAATTTGAATTTTGCTTCCAATTCTGTTAAGTTGAGCATTGTCACCTACCTTGTGGTTTCCGCCCCTGCGCCCATTCTGAGCTCACCCTGCACTACAATCCATAAAAATCACTCTCGTGAGCCCTCTAGGAATTCGGCCTCTGGTTCCGCTCACTGTTACAACTTGCGCTCCAATCTACCCTCCCTCCATGCCTTCGGATTGGATGAGGACTCGCCTCCACCCGTTCCCCCAAGGCCCTCCAAGGCAGACAATCTCGTATTTCAAAAGAAATCAAAAGGGCCAGCCTCGAGGTGGCCTCGGGTATTCAATCTCACATAGATCAGGTCCTTAGAGCAAGGGGAACCCTGCAAAAGTGGACCCATTAAAGGCCTTTCCTTGAATTGCAGGGGTTTGGCCAACCCAGACAAAAAATTGGCTCTGAAAAGACTGTTTTCTTCAGAAAATTGGATTTCCTTATGCTGAAAGAAACATTAGATGATGGTCCCTCTATTCACAAAACTCTCAAACCCTTATTGCATGATTGGGAGTTTTTTTCTTGGATGTGCGAGGGCGTTCAGGGGGTTGTGCCCTAGTTTTCAACAAAAAAACAACCAGGATCTCAAATGCTTGGGGTGGAAAAGGATTCTTAGGCAAGGACTTCATTTCCACCATGCTCAACCTCCCCCTGAGAATTATTAATATTTACGGCCCTTGTCAGAATCGAGAAGCTTTCTGGGAGAGCCTGTTACAAGCAGACTTTATGCAAGTTGAGATCCTCATCATTGGGGGAGACCTAAATTTCTCACTTGGGCTGGCAGAGTCATGGGGTCATAGGGCCCAATCAGATGTATTAATGAGATTATTTGAGAATCTGCTAGATGTCCACGACCTTATAAGCATCAATTCAGTGCGCAGTATGCCAACTTAGAGGAATCGCAGAACAAGGATGGATGCCCTGGCTCGAAAATTAGATCGATTTCTAATCAAATACCCCTTAATTAATCGAATGGACCGAATTCGTTAATGGGTTGGTTTGGGGGGTTACTCAGACCACTCCCTGATTTTCCTTGAACTTGAGGATGCAAATCTAAAATCGAGCTCCCCCTTCAAATTCAATGTTGCATGGCCCAGCGAAGAAGATTTCCATGTCTTGGTCAAAAAGAGCTGGACTCACTATAATCTGGATGCTGGTCCCCCACTAGTGTCAGTCATATCAAATAGTCTTACCCGTCTAAAAGAAAAAACCATTGGATGGATCAAGGCAAATCAGAAAAGGGATGAGGAGGAACTTGTTAGGATTGAAACAGAGCTTAAGCACTTTGAATCATTGGGCCTGAACAATTATGCCTCCCTTCAAACAAAGGACCAGCTTATAAATCTGGAAAAAGAAAGGATCAGGCTGTTGCGAAGAACTGAGGAGACTTGGTGCCTAAAGAGTAGAGATTTATGGTTAAAGTCGGGTGATGAAAACATAAAATTTTTCCAAGAGATTGCAAGAGGCAAGAAAGCGATTAATACAATCTGGGAGCTAAAAGACCAGAATGGAAGAGAGGCCAGTACCTTTGCACAACTTGCGGACATGGGAGTTCGGAATTTCTCATCCATCTTTAAAAGCCCAAGGGAGGCAAACATAGTCGAGATCCTTCGTGTTGTGGAAGCAATGCCTCGGTTTGATGAGGATGAAGAAAGGGTGGCACTAAATCTTCCGATCTCTTTAGGGGAAATGGAAGCAGCAATAAAAAGATTTAGCAAAGAAAAAAGCCCGGGACTGGATGGTTGGCCCATCGAAATTTACATCACTTTCTTTGAACTCATCAGACAAGACCTTCTATTGGCCATTGAAGACTGCAGAACATCTGGGAGGATGTTAGAGGCCTTCAACTCTACCTTCATTACCCTCATCCCCAAGGTGGACAAGCCTCAAACTTTTGATGACTTTAGACCCATATCCCTTTGCAATTGTATATATAAAATTATTCCAAGATCATTGCCCTTCGTATCAAGCCAATACTCTCCAGGATGATCTCAGAAGAACAATTTTATTTTCTCAGCCACTGTCAAATAGCTGAAGCCATAGGCACTGCTTAAGAAACGCTTTACTCAATTAAAACCCTCTCCAAGAAAGCAACCATTTTGAAAATAGATTTATACAAGGCTTTTGATAAAGTTATCTGGACCTATTTACAGCTCATGCTCATGCATATAGGGTTTCCTCATCAATTTATCAGATGGATTGGGTGTTGTTTCACCTCTGTTTCTTTCAATGTCCTAATTAATGGGATGGCTTCAGACTTTTCCCATGCCAAGAGGGGACTCAGACAAGGGTTCCCTCTCTCCCCGATGTTATTCCCGCTGATCATGGAAGGCCTCAGCGGAATCTTAAATTCAACAAGAACAAATGGCATTCTGGGAGGGGTGGAAACCAAGGATAGGACTGTTATCTCTCATCTTTTATTTGTTGATGATGTTCTTATTTTCCTAAATGGTTCTTATCATGATACCACTTGTTTCAAGTTAATACTATCTCTGTTTTGCAAAGCCACAGGTATGGAGCCGAATTATGGAAAATCAACAATCATATTTAGCTCATGCCTCCTAAATAAACAACGATTTGTCTCCCAACATTTCGGCTTCGTTAGGAAGGACCTGGACTCAGGTATGAAATATTTGGGCTTCAGACTAAAGCCAAATGGGTACCAATTGCAGATTGGTCGTGGATTCTTGCAAAAATCAAATCCTGAATAAACATTTGGTAACAGAAATGGATCTCTCGAGCAGGCAGTCTCACCCTTATAAAATCAGTTCTGGAAGCAATTCTAGTCTAGTGGATGTCACTGGCATAGATACCTAAAGGTATTCTTCATAGAATCCAACAGATATGCTACAGATTCCTCTGGTGTGGTCAAAATGCCAGCAAAACCTTTGCTTGGGTGAAATGGGAAAGGATAGCAAAGCCCAAAAAATGGGGTGGCTAGGGGCTAAAGGAACCTTTGGTCTTCGCAAAGGCCCTCGGAGCAAAATTGAGATGGCAAATCATTACCACTAACATCCTTTGGAAGTAAGTGGTATACAACAAGTACATCCGCCCCATATCAATTCCAGGCTGGATCCATAGTCCCAACCACAACATCATGGGGGCCTCGAACATCTGGAAATCCATTACTCACTCCCTTGATATCATAAAACAATGATTAGCCTGGAATGTGGGGGATGGTACCCATATCAAAGTTGGCTCTGATGCCTAGGAAGGAAGTGGAAATGCTCACATTCTTCCTAGAGAAATGCAACAAGACCTATTAGCGGTGGGGATCTCACAGCTCTCACACATCTCGGCTGAGGGGTGCCCTACATGACCAATTTGCAGTGGCTGGCCTTTGAGAATGTGGGAATAAATGACAGATGGAGTAGGGAGTGGATACGATTTGTGGGGGCTCTAGAGGAAGCTAATATCCGGATCATTGATAGGGAGGACAAACTTATATGGGCAAAGGATCCCACCAACAGATATTCCCCAAAGGCAAGCTTTGCTGCGATCATGGAATCACGGGCAATAGGGGAAAATAGTGAGTGGTGGAAGCAAATCTGGAAGCTGAAAGCCCCCCACAAAGCCTGAATTTTCATGTGGGGCATACTCTCAAACAAAATCCCCACATAACAAAATCTCAAAGCCGCAACTTCCAAGGCCATTCACACTGCTTCCTGTGCAAAGTAGACATGGAAGATACAAATCATCTCTTCCTTCATTACTCGATTTCGACAGAAATCTGGAACATCATCACTTCAGCACTCTCAATTCAAACATGTTGGGCAAGACAGAATGTAAAAGAGGCTTGGCAGGCTTGGTGGTCGAGTACTGCCAAGCAGAAATAAAAAAACTTGCCTCTCATTATATCATGGTGTATATGGATCATCCGGAATAAAAGAATATTTTAGGATAAAAATATCTTCGGGGAAGTGACATGCAATCATATGTTGGCCATTTTCAACTCGATCCCAGAGGATCCGATTCAGTGCCCCATTAGAGTCATCATCCCATAAATCATAGACAGAAGTCAACCGTGGGCATTTTTTGATGGTTCGGCCTAGTTGGAGGGTTGTGGAGGGGGGGTTGTTCTTCATTTAAATGACTCTATTTTGTTCAAAATAAAAGCGGAACTAGGGAGAGGCACAAACTATTATGCATAATTAAACAACCTTAGACATCTCCTCCTCATTGCTAGAGAATAGCAATGCCACATAATTCATATTTTTGGGGACTCACAACTCATCATAAATTGGATCAATGGGACCTATAACTGTCACTTGCACACACTCAAAGACTTGGTGGAGGTTTCTATATACTTAAAATCTCAGTTTGAGTTATTTGTCTACTCTCATATCTACAGGGAAAGGAATGAAGTCGTTGATCTTCTTTCCAAAGAGGTCACGCAATTGACTAGAGGACATTGCTTGATTTAGGAGTTCAAGGATGGGATCTTTTTCCAGATCTACCACAGACCCTTCATCGAAGGGGAAGGACATCCTCAGGACTGATCTATGTGATCATCCTTTTTTGCTTATTTTTGTTTATATTGCAGCTGTTAATTTAAAGTTTATAGACTTTTGGATTGGTTTACTTTTGACCCTTCAAGTTTAATGAAGGATGATATGTAAATATTAAATTTTGTGCTCATGAATTTTGGACTGATACTTTTCTGGATAGTAGTGAAAGCATTTCTCATATGCTGGCATACAACATGTAATTTTCTTATCTATTAATGAAAATTATGTCTAGTCAATTTAACGTCTTAAATTGCTCTACATAAATTATCAATCCGGGTATCGTAAACTGATGAAGTGTGGTGCACCGTATGTGCTTAGTTAACATTTTTCATACTTCGTTGTTTTATAGATTTTATTTTGTTTTGGGGTTTTGTTTTTGCTGGTTTCCTAAAGTATCTAATGCAAATGGAAATCCTATTCTAAGGTCTTAAGAATACTTTTAAAGGTCAAGTATGGATGTAGAATTCAAGACAAAGTCTATGTCCCTAATGGTAACTTCTAAAACTTAGCACTTCAAAAAATCTTAAAACATGTTATCGATGGAATTAGTACTTAAACAAAAGTGTAAATATGCAGCTACTTCAATCAAATAAAAGATGAAATACCGATCAAAGTTTTCAAAAATGTTTTCAAACTTACGATGATGAAATCAATTACAATGAGAAAATAAAAATGTACCTAAATTCTAATTAAACCAAACAGTGAGCTAGTGACTATGAAACCCAGTATCCTTGCTACTGTATAAAAAGAAAACTGAACTTAAAGCAATTTAAAAACTGTAAGCAAAGTAAACTAAATCATATTACATCAACTCATATTCTAACCCCTCACCATTCGACTCGCTCTGGCTATAGGAGGTAATCATAAACAAATTGAGTAATCTGGTATCTAAATTGCATAAAATGAAACTAAGATCAAACTACGCATTCATACTTCAATCCCTCACCATTCGACTCGCTCTGG
>APFE030666522.1:12041-24501 GCA_000404065.3 Pinus taeda | reverse complement strand
AGCATAACATAAGAGGATGACAAGTCTAAGTGATTGAGTTAAAGTGTGCCTTTGGGTCATAAAATAGGAGAAGGCTCTGCAGCTAAGTGCACAGAGGCCTAGTAGTTCGCAGCTGCGTAGGGTAGGTCGAGTCTGTAATCATTGGAACAATCAAGAAAAAGAAGTTTACCATAATTTTGTCTATCTTTTCCTGATTTAATGTATGATTGGGTATAATTTTCAAGTATACTATTTATTTGTTGTGCCAACTCATATGGATGCTTTGTATAAATAAATATAATGTGAGATATCCAAGTACGCAAAGGCAATTAACTGGTATAAGAAGATAACTAAGGTCTCAGGTAATAGTGCAGAACGGTGCTCGAACAGCGTGAAAGCTCCACAACCCCTTGTTAGGGCTATGCAAAGGTAGTGTATTAGGATGTAAGGAATAGGGAAGTGCAGGCAGGGATGCACAGCTGGACTAGCCGGACCTCTCAAACATCTCAACGGTGCGGAAACCTGGTTCCAGCACCCTCCCATACTACTTCGAGTGGGACCTTAGTTTGCGCTCCATGGACTGTTACTGAAAGGGCCAATAGTACAGGGATTTGTTTGGCTAATTGACTCCAAACCTAGGTCAGGCCCCAACAACCCAATAGATGTGAAAATCATTTTAACTCAACTAGACACTAATGGAAAGAGAGGTAGATGGATCACTCAAATACTGGAGTTTGATCTAACTATCAAAACTACAAAGCTAGTAAAAGGCCAGGGATTAGCTAAGCTTCTAGCTGAATCCAACTGTAAAGTTCTTGGACTCAATTATATTTTAGTGATACAAGGGAAGAATCCACAAGAATCTTCTCAAACTTCAGATAAGAAGAATACACAAGAAGCTTCCCTTCATCCTAAAGAAAAGAATCCACAAGAACCTTTATGTTCAAATCAGATCCGCCCTTTATACATTGATGAAAAATTTCTGTTGTGAGATTGGTACAAAGACATTGTATATTTCTTGATCCATTTTGAATGTCTAGCATCATTCTCCAAAAGAAAGTGTAAAACTCTCAAACTAAAAGCAGTCAAGTATTGTATCATAAATGAAAATTTGTAATGAAAAGACCCACTAAATATTTTGATATTATGTTTAATAGAATCAGAAACTGAAGGAATCATTGACCCGTACAAGATTTTGCGGAGGACATTATGCCTAGAGAGCAACAACATATAAGATATTAAGGGGAGGATTTTATTGGCCAACATTATTCTTACAAGTAGGAGCAAAGGTTAGATGTTGTATTCCTTGTCAAATGTTTGCTAGTAAGCAAAAATTACCAGCTCATCCACTGGTTCCATCAATAGTCTCATAAACTTTTCTCCAATGGGGATTAGATTTTGTTGGAGAGATTCATCCAACTTCAAGTAATCAACATAGATGGATCCTCACTGCAGCAGACTACTTCAATAAATGGGTTGAATCAATTCCATTGAGAAATTCTACTATTTTAGTAGTAATCAAATTTATTGAAGAGAACATCTTATCTAGATTTGGTTGCCCAACTCAAATTGGCACTGATAATGAAACAAATTTTTCTAGTGTTAAATTGATTGAGCTTTTCCAGAAATATTAGATTTTGTTACATCATTCAACTCCATATTACCCACAAGGTAATGGCCTTGCAGAATCCTCAAATAAAAGTCTGGTAAAGGTAATAAAAAAGACTCTAGTAGATCATAAAAAGAGTTGGGACTCTCATTTAATTTATGTAGTATGGGAAAACAGAATTACTCCAAAGAGATCTATTGGAAAATCTCCCTTCCAGATAGTTTATGGGAAAGATGCAATCTTCCCTACCAATTTGGCCTTCCCTATTTTAAAATTCCTGCAGGATTCAACAGATGAACCTGATGATTTTTCAAGGAGAATAAATCAGATTATTGAACTAAATGAAAACATAGATGAAGTTCAATACAAATTGAAAAAATATCAAAATAAGATGAAGATATTGTTTGAAAGAAGATCCAGTGAAAGGGACTTCAAGGAAGGTGATCTAGTTCTAAGATGGGATTCCAGGAGAGAAGAAAAGGGAAATCATGGAAAGTTTGACAACCTGTGGTTTGGACCTTTAGCAATTGCTGAAGTGAAGGGAAATAACACTTTTGTGCTACAAAATCTTGAGGGGCTATATTCCACTTATCGTGTAAATGAAAGGTTTCTCAAACATTACATTCAGTACTAAGAAGTTGAAGTAGATTTTGTTACTACCATTGTAAAAAAATCTATTTATTTTACTTTTCAAGTTGTTAGTGTGATTTTTTACAGCAAAATACTCCATAGCCTGAGGGGAAGGCACATGGATCTATAGGTTCTTTGCATTCTACGGGAGAAAGCAGTCCCCACATGGAGCTGATGTTGTAGCATTTTTTGGTTTTGGTAAGTTAGAATATATTACTCCAAAAAATGAAAATATTTTTGGAAAAAATGTGAAGCTAAGATATGGACAAAAAGAATATTGAATAAAAATGTTAGAAAATATTTAGATAAATATGTCCATATCAAAGTAAATGTTAGAATAGATGCCCTAAAAAATGAAGGAAAAATAAATGTTAGTTTAGAGAGAAAAGAAAAAAACAATAAACTCTAAAAGTGTTGCAAATCTAAAGGCCACTACTTTTACTCTAATTCAATTTTGAAAATAATAGTTGTGTGCAGTTTGTTTAGATGCCACATTAGTTTATTTAATCCAATTATAGAGTTTAATCATAATTCGATTTGTTTTAAATTGATTATCATAGGTAGAAAAAAAAATGGCTCAATAGTTTAATCTGAGACAATGGAGAGAATAAGGTATAGAGGTAGATTATTCATGAAAAGAAATAAAGGGTTTGCTAGCTTAAATGCACCTAATAAAGTGAAGAAAGAATGTTATGATAAGTAAAGGGTAGGTAGAAGAAAGGTTGCAAAAATACAATGTCGTCAAAGTATAAGCACATTTATCATGTTTGATCATAGGTTTCAGTGTGCAGGAGCAGTTATGAAATTGAAAGGATGTTTACAAGCTTATTTAATTAAACTTCCCCTCATTTCATTTCATCCCCCAATACATACTTACTAATTTCCCCTTTTCCCTTCATTTTCACCTTTGCCCCTTGGTTTCACACACTTTCCTAGCCAGTTACCCTCCAAAGGTCATTCCCCTACACAAAAACCCTTTTCCCTAGTGTGAAAAACATTCCCCTTTGAAAAAATCACTTTCCCCTTATTAATTTCCCTATTTCACCCAAAAAAACCATAAAACCCCTTTATTCTAAGTTTAAATTTCCCCCCGCATTATTTAATTGTAACTCTGCCATTCATATTTTTCCCGACAAAACCCTTTTAACCTATAAAGACCCTTTATCCTAATTTTTGTCTCTCCCCTGCTTTATCTTAATTAACTCCACAAATTCACTTTTCCTGATATAAATCCTTTTAACCCACCACCCTTGGTGCGGTTAATAAACCTTTTCCTTTGAACTCGTGACCCCACCACCACTTCTGCTCATCTATTAAACTCCCACCAGCTCACCTCTCATCCCACACACCCTTCCATCATTTGATGACCCACGTCCCTTTTCGACCCGCATTCATTGTCTGATCTTTATCAGCGGGGGGTACGAAATAGGCAGTTTTCTATACCGCCCACTAAAACAACCTTATCCTCTTTTTAGTGTTTTGGGACTTAAAATCCCGAAACTACTTGCTGCATCACTTCCCCCACACATTACTTAACAAACCTCTACTATATTCACATTTTCTCAATATATAAAACCTTTTAACCTACCTCCTTGGTGTGGTTAACAAACCCCTTCACATTCAACCATGATCCCACTCCATAAACCCGTTCATTATATTTTTAACCCGCTTTATTCATTAATTAATTACAAATCCATTCTCATTATTCCTAGAGCCCTGCTAATCTCCACCCAATTTCCCTCCGTGGATTTCCACCATGTGACACCCATTAGATCTTGCACCCCCAGATCTAACGATGCACATCCATATTGTGTTGATTTTTATTCCGAGCTTTACCCGCCCGAGAGCACACGAGATTCATTGTTTTGCTTGGGCCCCTTTCAGTTACGTGGCAGATTTATGTGAACTCGCATGCTCTCATGGAAAAATTGCCTCACTACCAAAAGCGGTGTGATCAACCTTAATACTACCTCCCTGCATAGGCTAAAACCATCTACTATTCACTTATAGAATTCTACACCAAATTTTAAACGTTACTCGTTAAAAATCCAAAGACCCTCATTTTTGCTCTTTTTTCCCATTTGCACAATTAAACCAGCCTAAGATTTCCTGCATCACCCAGAGCATCTGCAACCCAATTTAACCATTGTTTACCTCTCGAACATGCTCCAGAATCCATCGACAGACTTTCCTGTTCCCCGAAACCATTATCACCTCCCTACCAACCTGTGTTTTTATTGATAAATTGTTTTATTTTGTAGGTGATTAGAAGGCTAGAAGCTTGGATAAACAGTTTTGATACAAGTTCCAATACCTATTTACTCTAAGATTCGCAAGGAAATCTACTCAAAAGGCTTTATTTAGAACGAAAAGACAATTATACACAGAGAAAAAGAAATCATTTACACAAAGGCAATAACTGTTAAAACAGAGATAAATCAACAACAACATATCACATTTTCACATGAATTCAAACAGGTCTTTAGTGAAATTCACTTTTACTAAAGACATAAAAGTAGGATAAGAGTAAACGATACCAGATTATGTGATTTACTGTGACTGGTAAAAGTAAAAGTAGGTGACAGAGCATTCATGGTGAAAGACTAAATAGAGGAGACAGATAAAGAAATACAAGTCAAAGTGTATCAGATGAAAGGTCATATGTAAATATGACATCCAACATGAAAATCAAATAGCATTTAGCTTTTGGAGGAACAATCATCCAACTTCAACAATTTTAAGTTTTTCAGTGATAGTCACCAATAGCGCAATATCAAAATAGTGCCAGATCAACTAGCAGTCTTTATTTTGATAATCTATTTTTGTTAAAATAGTTTAGGATATTTTCTTAGTTCTATTGTTCTATAAATAACTCCCTTCACGAGTTATTAAGGGTTGCACCCTTGAAGAAGCATTTCTAAACATTTGATGTACTTGACTTTTCTGGATCATTAATACAAAGCAAAGGATTCTGAATTCTATTTTACACGGTTTGTGCTTCCTATAACTTTTTCTAGTATTACTCACAATGTTTTTCTTCATATTATTATGTCTTACAGAGATAACTAGGTAGGAATAATTGGGTTTCAAGCTATTCTATAAGCTTCTGAAGTGATAATCTATAAAGAGAATGAACTAATGGATTGTTTTTTTAATTAATTCCCTCTAAATAAATAAATCATCAACATATTTTGTAAGCTTAAGCATATTCTCTTAAACCTTCTGAACATAGTTTAAAGGTTTTCATACTTATGATTATTTAATTTTCAATTTGAAAACTGCGATAATCATATTATTTCTTCGTTTCTCCTTGCCAGCATACAAGCTATATCACTGTGTGAAATTTTATAGCAGCCCTTTGCTTTGATATTAATATTATTCAGAAGGTTAGGCATTATAGTGTTACATATGTTTCATACATTGTTCCTCCAAATTAAAACAAAACCCCCAAAACAATTATCTTAGATGCTCTGGCATGATAGTTGACCATTATCATCTTAGAGATACAGCAAAGTGCAGTAGAGAGATTCAACAAGACCTCTATTCTTCGTTTCTTCACCGAGAGCTTGATTATTCTTGCAATGGTGAACTCTTTGATGAAAACTTGATCTAGTAACCCTCCTTCTAGATCAATACATCTTTTTCTTCTTTGTGTCCTTCTACAAATGATTCTGCTTATCAGGTAATCCCTTCTTATGTCAATGAGATGATCATCTAGTTACCTTCTCTAGTTCACCTTAGCTCTGATACCATGTTGGAGAATGCAGTAGGAAACTGTTAATTCAATTTCTCCTTAACCTTAATAATTTCTTATGAATTGCATTTATATTCTTGTGTTTCTTTATTAGGTATTTTCATCAAACAATTATGAAGAGAAAAAGCAATAAAGGAAATGTACACAAGTATTAGGCTCCAAGGAAAACCCCTCTAAGGGGAAAGCCCAAAAAGTATCTTCTCTTCTTATAGAATCTACCTCAAATGAGAAAACCAATACCCAAAACCGTAGACAAAGTCCTCCTCCAAGCATGATTTCAACCCTCTAAGAATCCTTTCTAATTAGGTAAGAGATCAACCAAATTAGCAAAGATCAATTACGCTTCAAAATTTTCCAACTTCAACTTTGGCCCCTAGATTCGACCATGAAACTTTGACCTGCAATTATCGACCCTACACTAGTTGCAAAAACCCTAGTTTCTTTGCACGTGTGGGAGAAAAATGGCCCAAAAATAGTTTCTTCATCTTCTTCTCCTTGATTTCTCCTTGCTTCCTTGACCTTCACTCTATATTTCTTCATGTTCCCATGTTTTGATCAAACTTCTTCTTGAGATATCAAATTGGTGACTAAACGAGGTTGAATGTACTTCTATTTATAGGCTTTCAATGAGGTCAAATAGCCTTCTTTAGGTTGACGTGACACTTCCTGAGCTTACTTGTGTTTGGAGGATTATAGGACTTTATAGACTCAAAATCAAATTTTTTTACATGTTACAACTTTCCCAAAAGGGTCTAATAAAATTGAAAAGGACTCTCTCAACCCAAGAAAAATATTATTTTGACATGAAAAACCCTAAAAGCATGAAGAACATGCTTAATCTATATGACAATCAAAATGGAGCATGAAACCTATGCTTAAAAAGTAATATTTTTATTTCCTCCTTTTTTTGTAACAGAAGATATACATATTGAATTGAGTGCATTAACAATTATGAAGACCAAAACTAGCTACATTTTCCAACACAAAGTCTTTTCTTCTCTAACTTAGACTTGATGATATACAAACTTTAAGATTAGCTTGGTGAAGTGTTTCACTTGTTCAAATTGTTCCATCAAATCATCGATTTTGGGAAGTGGGCACCTTTTACTGAGCGTCATTTTGTTCAATTCCTTGTGATCAATAGACATTCTCCAAGTCCCATCCTTCTTTGTCAAAACATTAATGTGTGACCCGCATGGTGATGTACTCAACATAATGACATCTTGTTCTAATATCTGCTACAACTAATTATTCACCTCGCTTGATTTTATAATAGATTACTTGTACCACATAATGTTCATCAATGGGGAGTTTATAAATATTTGTATCTCATTATCAACTACTATATTCCATTGGATAATTCATCACAACAAATGTGATAAATTATTCTTAAAAATAATAAATCTACACTATGTGGGTTTATTTTTCTTTAGCTTTTTGGATCTATAAATTATTATTTATTGCATATGCATACAAATTATAATCATGATGAAAATAGAGAATAAAAATGAAAACTCACAAACCATGATTGAGACAAGATGTAACAAGGGAGACCCTTTTAGGGAGAAACCCAACTAGAAGGTGAGGTCGCTTCGCTCTCTTTCTGTGAATAAAAAATGGATGTAAGTATAGAGAAGTAAAGCATGTGACCAATGGGATACTATAGTGTACAAATATTTTGTGTACTCTTTCATTATCCATCTAGGCTACTCTTTTCATCTATGGAACAAAAGATACTTAAGAATAATGGAACTCCTTTTCCTCCTAGTGGCCTAGTTATAACACAACCTGATAGCTTACTAGTGGGTAGGTTTGAGTCCTTCAACTCTTAACTACAGTTACAACATTGACTCTTCTATAGTCTTGTTTGTCATGATCATGTGGATAGCCCATTTTCCATTAATTATGGGGGCTTATGTGGTATCCTTTCAAATTCTCATGGCCAAAACAAGAAGGTCCACTTCTGGGTGGCATACGTTTTGCATACATACTTCGATTGAGGTAATTATTGCATTGTTGGAAAGGTATATGTCTGTCGAATGCGAAAAATAGGTGAAAATTTAAATGAAATAAGTTTTACTCCCTTCCCCCCTCCCCCGTCTCTCGCCCCCAAAAACAATATGTCATTTGATGCCTCAAATGCTCCCGAAAGGTTGCAGACCTTAATTTGCCAAACTAGGTCCCGACAATAAAGATGGTCTTGTGAACTGATTCCTCCACCTTTTTCCACTGTAAAATAATCAACATCAATGACATAAAATATAATGATCCAAACCCATATTAATAACTTGGTGCTATAATACAACAAAAATGATAGCTTACCCATTCGAGTCCCATTTTGAATTTTATTGCTAATTGCAACTTGCTTCCTAGAGCCATTTAGGGACATATTGTGAATTTAGTACATTGATATGAAAAGACAAATGAGAAAAAAATCTAGGGTTTGTAAGCTTTAGAAGGTGTTTTTGGGCAAGGCGCATGTGAGCATGCTACCCATAATTTCTCAAGTAATCTTTTTTCAAAACCATCCTATTGTGGAAAATATGCATTGGTCATGATAGAGTGAAAACCTATATTCGGAGATCCTAAAATAAATCAAGTTTTGAATAATGGAATCATTTGAATGGGGTTTGCCTAGCAAAAACATAGTTCCATGAGTCCAAATGAATTGATAGTTCAACCATTTGAGTCATAGTTTTAATTTTATGGTGAGTTGCATCTTGCTTTCTAGATCCTTTTAAGGACATATAATAATTTTTTTTTAGAGGTATAAAAACCAAACCAAGTAGAAAAAATGGGTTTCATTAGCTTTGGAAAGTGTGTTTGGACATGAGCCATGTGATCATGATATCCATAATTTCTTAAAGCTTGTGTTTTGCAAAACGCATATGCTTGTTAAAATTTGCATTAATATTTATTGAGAAAAAAACCTAGCTATGAAGATCCTCAAATAAGTCAGTTTCCATCCTATGGAATCCTTTAAGGGGGGTGTCTCTAATTCTAACATGGTGCTAGGATTGAAATACAATAAACAACTTTCCCATCCAAGTCGCATTTTGAATTTTACAGCCTATTGTAACTCACTTCCTGGAGCCATTTAGGGGCACATTGCGAATTTGTTTTGGGGGTATAAAAAATAATTCGAGAAAATAAAAAGAATTCCATAAACTTTGGAAATTGTGTTTATCCAAGGCCCATGGAAGTGCGCTACCCTTAATCACTTTAGATATCATTTTGCAAGGTTATATCCTTGTATAAAATTTTCATTGGTTTCTTGAGTGAAGCCTTATATTTGAATATCATTAAACAAATTGATATTTGACCTGTAGAGACTTAGGAGGGTGATAACCCTAGTTGCAGCCTTATGCCAATAGTTTAATTTAATGAACATTTCACCCATTTGCGTCTTTGTTTTAATTTTATTTTTACTTGTATCTCACTTCCTAGAGCCAATCAAATACATGTGGTCTTTTTTTAGGGTTCAAATTGAGAAGAAAAAATGATCTCCATAATATCTATCAAATGTGTTTAGACATGGCCCCTTTCTACATGCTAGCCACAATCACTTGAGCCATCGTTATGCAAAATCAAACCACTTGAGCAAAAGTTACATGGTTCTTTACTAAAAAAGACTTAATATCCAAATATCCTACAATACATCTTTTTCTAGCATATAGAATCATAGGATGAGGTTTCCCTAGATGTAGTCAACTACTAGTATTTCAATGAAATCAATAATTTTCCCATCCAAGTCTCGAATTTAATTTTATGGCTAGCTATAACCCACTTCCTAGATTCATTCAAGTACTTATTGTAATTTTTTTGTGGGTGTCAGAACCAAATTGAGAAGAAAAAGTGTATAAGCCCTATAAAATGCTTTTGTACAAGGTCCAAGTGAGCATATTACCCATAATCATTGAAGCCATTGTTTTGCAAAACCCATCACCTTGTGCAATGTTTACATTATTCTTTACTAAGTGAAAACATAGATTAAAAGATCATCAGATAAGTCATTTTTTGACCTATGGAAGCTTAGGATGGGTTGTCCCTAGTGACCTAACATCAAGAGTCCAATGGAATTTACAGTTCATATATTCAAGTCATGTTTTGAGTTTAATGTCTAATTGCATCTCACTTCTCTAAGTCATTCAAGGACATATGGTGATTTTTGTTTAGGCAAACTAGAATCAAAGTAAGAAGAAAAAATGAGCTATGTAAGCTTTGGAAAGTATGTTTGGACAAGCCCCGTGCAAGCACACTACCCACAAGTGCTTGAGCTAGTGTTTTGCAAAATCCACGCCTTGTGCAAAATTTGCATTGGTCTTTACTAAACAAAACTCTAGCTACAAAGATCCTCAAATAAATCATTCTATGGCCAATGGAATCCTAGAAGTGGGTGTCCCTATCTATGATCTATTTCAAGTGTGATGGAATAAACAATTTTGCCATCCAATTCTCGGTTTGAAACTTATGGCCAGTTTAATGTTGCTTCCTAGAGCCATTTAGGGACATATTGTGTATTTTGTTGAGGGGTTTAAAACCAAAAATGACAATCAAGAGAAAATAAAAAGTGATAATCAAGAGATGTTGTAAGGACACAACTAAGATGCTACAAATAAATTAGAATAGATTCTAAACGACTTGTGAGGAGTCTAATAAATCAAACAACCATTAATGAAAAATATGCGCAATAAACTAAAGAATTTCTACTAATTCAAACTAAGATGCATAATTTATCTTCAAGCTTCTCTTGCTTATTTGGATTTTAGAAAATGGTTTTTCTATTTTGTTTGGATTTTAACATCCATTTATTGATTCCAAAAGAGATAAAGAGTAGTTAAAACAATAAGAGAAAAACGTTGTATGTATGTATGACTTTCAATCAACATTCTTCAACTTGCAATTATGAATTCTACTTTGCATAGGGCTAGTTTTTGGAATACAAGTTAAAGTAAGTGTGGGGATTTTTAATAAAGGTGGAAAACTTCATTTGCATATGAATTGTTCTAATCTATTGGAAAGCCTCATTTTTTCGTAACAGGTCAACAAAATTTTTTTCTTTATGGATTTTTCTTGGGATGTTATGTTTTTTCATTATATTTATGGATGTTATGAACTGATGAGATGCTATATGGACATAGTTAAACATCAATTCACTCAATCAATGTGCACATTCTATTATATACTATATTAGATGTGAGACACAAGTGATGCACCACTAAAACATATGTATTGATACAAATAAATGATGCACCACAACTGACACACAATCTAAATTAACTAATGTACATAGTGGTTGCAATATATGAGAAGATATGTAAGGGACTCCTACCTTCTATTAACCAAACTCCAATGTTTAAAAGAGGTTGATTCTTGTCTTTATGAATTTACAATGGCAAGAGTTGGGTGCCAAAAATCTAATATAGTGAATTCAAATTTGAGTGCATAAGTAGACACACCATAATGACCTAGCATAGCATGTTCACAATGTCTATTATTATCTATTGAAGTGGAAAAACTAGTTTGTGGCAAAAGGCTAAGTGTGGAGAATCTAGTTCATGGCTAAGGCTAAGTGTGGAAACCTCATTTTATCCTCAAATATGAAAAAAAGAAAAAGTCCAATAAACCCACAATTTGATAATATAATTCTAGGACTTGTAATAGGCATGTAAAGTATAACATCACTAGTTAGAAATTGTTGTTGATGTATATTCAAGTACAATTTGAATAACACTATTTTTTTGGATATTTCATTATTACAAGCGAATCATGAAGCCAATGCTCTAAAACCCTACAAAATGTCATTTTCAGACTTATATTCTCATTCCCCAACCCAACTGACTAATTGCAAAAATAGAAACATTTTTGGAACTGACTCTTGGAATTACTTACAAAACACTCCTTTAAACCATTATAAAAACCTATTTACTTAAAAAAATTAAAATAGAGATTACAAATTTTAATATATATATGATATGGATTTTTAACAAAAACATGTCGTGATTCTTTGTCATAACATAATATATAAGTTTTTGGAGGATGAATGTTTGATGTTAGTCTTGGTGTTTTTTCTTCGACGTACATGCTGAAGAAACTAGATTTTTCTCTCGGGACTACTTCGGGGGGGTTTTGGAATAGAGGCGAGTGGTGTCAATCACTTTGATAGTTATTTTTGTAGAGTTCACTTCTTGATGCTCCCTTATTTGTTAAACTTCATTGTGCCATAAGCCATCTAATACCATTGATCTAGATGTGAGTTTTGTGGACCATAGATCTCTTTGGGCACTTACAAGAGGTATAACATTGGTTTATGCCCAAGAATTGTTGGAAGTACTACACACCTACATGCAGACTCTTAGTTAGAGCATGGGACTACATGCAAGATTCCTTGTACATGATTTACTCCTTGATTTGCTCCTTCTTTAACTCCGCAACTGGTTAGTTCTTCTGCATCATTTACTCCCTGATTTGCTCCTTCTTTCACTCCG